>KB675291.1:0-20064 GCA_000349165.1 Anopheles christyi | reverse complement strand
AAAACAACCGTAGCAGATGGTAGCACAATTAAGACATATGATAGTATCAATCCCGCACTACAGAGCCGGTGATATACAATCTCGCATATAAAAACGATTCCAGGGATACATTATGATTGGCATACAAAGATGGGTTTTTCTTCCATGTTCAATTTACTTTAAATTAATTAAAAATATTTACAACAATTTATATCATTGTATCCATGCAATTAAAACTATGATCGCCTTTCTGTCAAATGTATCACAAGACGCGTTTATTCGCGTGGGTTCCAGGTGTCGTCTAATGGCCTTGACAATATCATGGGCCTCAAATATGCCTCATATCATATCAAGGCGATTGAAGTGTCATCTACTGCGTTTATTTTAAAGTTCGCTCGAGTTGTTCTATCAACCGAAAAACCCTGTATATTGTCATTTTATATCTTTATTTAAAGGGTTTCGAATATCACAAGTCAAACATTTAAAAACAAAAATTAATATCACAGTCATCAAGTGTTTTCAAATTAGCAATGCCCTATATTATTTATTTTTCCCGTTACGATGGCAAAGTAAAATCTTCACCAAACAATAATAATAATAATTTTTGCTGCATGAGAATCAAACAAATTTGTTTTATATTCGTTCGACGCTTAAAATTTTTCAAAACATTTATATTGAAGGATTGCTGCTTAACACTAGAGAGACAGTCATTATTTCCGGTGCAGCATTGACCGTGACCAGTCACTATGACCGGTCTATATTGAACCAGGATTCCCGCATTTCACTAGAAAAAAAACAGCAAATTAGCAATATGATCGCAAATATTTTGAAATACTTATAATTGAGTTAAATTTTTCAATCGCATATTATAAATTTATCAAACAGTCATAATAGTTTCAGTGTTAAATCTTTCATCCATCGTTCATCGATGCTAAGACAACTCTTTGGCCAAATGGCTTAAAAGTAAATGAAGGTAGGTGATTGAAATAGATCTGAAGGCTGTGAAAACTGACCTGATGAATATAAAGAACTACAAATAGTGTGTTCTGATCATATTTGACAAAAGATTAATGTTTTCTTCTTTATTTACTTTAAATTCACTCGTTTTGACAGCGGGCTGTCAATTTGATCATAAAAATGCTTCATTAATCCTAGGAATCCAATTAAGAGGATATGTTATCACAGAAGTACATATTTTCATAGTTCTTTAAGATCAAAACAGTAGAGAAGGATGTACTGTTTGGTAGTCTTAAAGTCAACATGACTGGTAAGGGGTAATCTAGTATTAATTACTTCAGGGAAATTATTTGCCATACTTATGTAACGTACACGGGTAGTAACATTCGCCAAATTCCTTCAAATTGAAGATTCAAAATCTTGCGAATTCATCTGGGGGTTCGTTATATATCTCGTAACACAGTCCCGAGCTTCAGCACACATATGCATGTCTATCCGTCAGTTCGCGCGAAGCTTTAGAACAGCGGATTGCACTGATCGATACGCTATCATCGTAAGTAGTGACGGGAAAACCTTTTTTTTTTTGTTTTCCTAATGGAACGGATCTGCTTTCTTTCCTAGAAGTAATGGAACGAACCTAATAGATACGTTGAACGCTACTTTATGGAAACCACCTTCACCCCGCCTTCATCGCCTCTTAGGCGATAATTAATCAAAATCAGCAATCAAAATATACTGACATGACACTAAATTGAAACTTAAAAGTAATCTCTGGAGTGCTAAAAGTGTCTCCGTTGCGTTTGAAAGCTTCATAAAGTTTGTTTAGAAACTTTTGAGCGTATGTAGTGGCTCTTGATTCATCCCCGATATAAGTGTCCGCTTCATTCACAGCGGAAAATGTAGATGTAAAGAGCCTATTTTGTGTTTTTTTAACCTAGGGTCGATCGTTTGTATAACGGAACGAAATTCCCATCACGAATCGTAAGCTAAAACATCTAAAAAGCTAATGCGTGCGTACGCTGGTTGTCGCCGATTAGCTTCTACGCAATTATCTCATATCAACTAAACCATCAAAATCAAGCGCGCTCAAGTGTCGATAATCCCCCACGGAACCCCAGCATCGTGGGCCACTTCACGGTACATTCATGCTTTGTTTTCACCGTCGTTGCAACCGAATCAAACCACAATACCTCGCTCAAGAGCAATTCTCGATGAAGCTCCTCTCATACCAAACGGAAATCCGACCAGTACACTACCTACCAATGCCACCACATACCCTGCGTCCTTCGATTCTGCTTGATATCACCGTTCTCTCTTCCTCTTCTTTCCCACAATATCATTATTGTTTGCTCTTTCGCTCGTACACTCACTTGCTTTACAGAGCTTATCTTTCCGGCCCGCGGCTAGGCGCGATCTTTTTCGAGCCCAATTCTAACTGTTTTGACCTGCAAACTTCAACAATCATTACAGATTCTGCATTTTTCAAACAAGTGTGTAATTGATCCCACAAACAATCCCAGTTGTAACTGTACGGCCTCATTGTGTGTCATATAATCGCATACGCAATTTTTTTGAGCTTCTGTTTAAGTCATAATATGGAGCTCAACGTGTCGATTCTCTTCATGTCATGGTTTACAGATTTACGATAATTTTATAGATTCTTTAACATATACAATGTATTGTATTGAGTTACGTGGATTTTTGTATGACACCATATTAGCCTAATTTTTGTAAGAAAAAATATTATTTCATTACACGGTACCATTTTTGAGCAAAACTGAGATCTGCAGTGTGACAATGTTTATGTGTTCACGTAATGAACAAATTTCAGCAAGATGATTGAACCATACCAACTTATTAATCCTGTCCAGCTTGCGAAGTCGCTCCAAACAACAGACTTGCGTAAGCCTCGCGGCCGGTAACAGTGCCCTCACGGGCAACCATCCGCCCTACCCGGTCACTGTTCGTACCTCTCTACTATTACTACCTCTCAGACCAGCTTCAAGAAACGAACGCCACCCAATATCCCCAGCACACGTTCTGTTGCTTACCAATCAGCACTCTACTGCACTACTTGATTACGTTTGGTAGCGAAAAACAACACATACAAAAAGACCACACATACAACATACCACCAAGGAGTTTCTTCCACCACCTCTGCGGCCGCGCAATTATCGACTGAATCGGCACAATCTTTCGTTGCTGTCACCGTCGCAGCCGTCGAACAATTTCTTCGTAATTCCGCTCCGTCGTCCATTCCGTCCCGGTTGTACGCACTCACTGTACATTGTACATTCCGTTCGGTTCATGCGGTCGTTCGTTTCTCGTCAATTCCTCGTGCTCATCAGCTCTCTCATTTGTTGGGGATACCAGTGTCTTTCTGCCTACCCCTCACGCATCGTGCACTGCCACCCCACGGGCCACCCTTCTTTACTACTGCACAACTTACGACGCGTGGTTGCGTTGCGTCCATTCAATTCAAACCAAAACACATCTGCTTCTCTAACTCCGACAATGCTCTCGTGCTGCTCAACAAATGCTGTTGCTGCTGGCTCCAAAGCGGCACGGAATGAAAAAGACATATGAAGCAGCTGGAAATGGAATGATGGTCGTGGTGTTTTATTTTTTTACCTCTTGGGCAGGGGTTGAGGATAATAATTGGCAACATATATTGTTTCGCATGAATTTTTTTCTCGTTTGGCATCAAAATCATAAACTTATAAATCTTCATTAGCAATTCAGAATATGTTCTCATGCTGATTTAACCTGAATGTTTTGTACAGACGACCTGTAATGTCCTATTGGCATAATTATTTCCATGTATAAACAAATAGCAGAAATAACACATTGCTAAGTCATCAAGTGTATTCAAAAATTACATTGGGTAAATAGAGTGATGTTCTTCGAGTGACGCTGTCAATTTAGATTAGGTAATTCATACTCATATGCATGACTGGCAATACAATCTAAAAAAAAAGAATAAAGATTACTTGTATAACAATAAAAATTAACCATAATCGATAGAAAACGATACAATTGCTTTGAATTAATAATACAGGATTTCTCAAGCCAGCTCAACATAGCAACACAACCTTTCAAACACGTTAAACGATTCTGCCAAATCGTACGTACAATTTGAAACCGTTAACCCTTTTCAAATGTTTAACATTGGATCGTGGATCCGTAAAATCCCAACTCGAAGATGGAAAAAAATTTGCACACTCTGCACCCAATTGAGTTGCACCCAATGCACACTCTCCACATTAAATGTTGCTCTTTCCACACTCCCTTTCCAAGAACTTCCTAAATGGTTGGCCTTGGCAACCAATTTCATCTGGGCGCCTGCTCGCTGCGCAAATTCTATCCCAAATACACGTTTTGAAGTGTTTCCCTATATATATTTGCAAATGGCTCACCAAACCAGCATAGTAACCCTGTATTTTACCCTTTGGTGTGAAATAAAACTCGTCCTCACGTATCCGGATGCTTTTGAACAACATTCTCCCCCGATGAGAGTAAACCGAATCGCGCTCAGCAATTGTGCCTCTTGTTGCTTGGGTATAGAGTAGTATGTATATCAACTGGCCGGAAAAAGATAGCAAAGCTATCAAACCATACGAATAAGCAAGGTAGGAGTCTGATTTTAAAATGCAGAGATACACGATGTAACACACTACTAAGAGAGTTTTGCTGGTAGCAAAACACTACAATAACACACAGAAGAAAAACATAGAGATGAATAGAGAGAAAACAAGAAAGATAAATAGAGAGAGAAAGAGAACGAGAGAGGCTGGTAGAGAGAGAAATAAATAAAGAAAGAGAGAGAGAGAGTACCACGATAGACAGCGCAGCAAGTGCGGCATTGAAAAAATGCTGAGAACTCTAAAACGCTCCCCCGACGCCGTGGCAAAGGTTTATGTCCACACTACCAAAACTCAAACTTACGCAGTCCAAATACTTCACGGGGACAGTATGCCTGAAGCAGCTTTTAGCGTGCCTGGCTGACATTGAAGCCAAAAAAAACACACACACACTGTCCGGATGTAAGAAACAAAACGAGCGCTGAAGTGAACAAGCGACTGTTTGAGACATGCTAAATCGAATGTTACACGTTTTGGGCGACACTCAGCCATTCCGCTTCATTCTAAAACTCCGATGGACAATGCAACAGCATACTCAGTAGGTAGCAATGATTCTCAACTTAATAAACGTATGCATTCTCACATGTCTCGAATAAGCGCTATTCGCTATAATAAGGCTCCATTCGAAGCTGGTGTTTGATGCGGCCGTTATCAATATTACCGCTACGACGCGTTACAATTTATTTAACGCCTATTTTATTCTTTTAAACGCGTCTTATCTCGTTTCGATCCGAAAAGCGGCTGGTTCTTCATGTGTTGTTGTTTCTTTTCACGATTTTTGTCCCCTCGATTGTTACAACCTTCACTCATTCGTATTCGTTTATAAACGTTGATTTTTAGCTGTATTGTAGACTTGTTTACCATATACATTTCAGCACCGAGTGAACGTTATTCTTCCAACAAATACATGGTAAAATACTTGGCTGCTACTAACGACAATTACGATGAAATAGCAAATGTTATTTTTAATCAGCGTACCTCACATGGGGAAGCTCGCCGTTTATGAAAAATGTTATCACTTATAAAGAGTAACCGGCATTCCTTACAGTACATTACATATTATGTTACCAATTTTAATTTTTCTATTGTTATACATGAAAGATTCCAGAGCAACAAAACAAAAAATAAAAACAAACCACGTAAAGACTAAAACCGTCGAAGGTATAAAGGTAGTTGTCGAAATTTGTGCTGCGTTGTAATGTTTTGTTTATTAATCTTTAAATACATAAGCATTAAAGCATAACCTACCTGTTAACTTGAAATCAAATTGATTAAAATGCTTAATTCATAAAAACCTATTAATTTTAAGTCCAGATTTGAGCCATAATGGCATTCGACTGTTCGTTTGCATTAGCATTATGAAAATGTTTTGATTTACCCTTTTGTATCTTCATATTTTGCAAGAAAAAAAATGGATAAGACCTATTCGGACTAATAAAATATTTGATTAAAATGGAGATAAAAATACAAACAAAACGACTATTTATATCCCAATCATTTAAAATCATACAATAATTGAAAAGATAGAGCAGATTATGTATATAATAAGTCCTACAAATGAAATTAATGCCAATATTAACCTATATGCCAAATATTGGTTGCATTTAATCAATTGAGACCCCAACTTACAAATTTTTAGCAATACGTAATAAAACACACATACCACAACGCATTTTGTGATGGTATTAGTATTGGCAATCGGGGGAATCTGGGCAACCTTAGCTGGCTTGACACCACACCAAACAGCAATAAGGAGCAGACACGAAAGTAGGATAAAATATATCGGGCACTGTCGTTCAAAAGGGTAACCAAACGAACGATTGCGTCCAAAAACCCGAGCACTCTCTAAATCTCTGGACAACGAGAAGATTCCCTGTTATCCTTCCCCTTTTATAATCCCTAACCGGCCACATCTTCCTCATTTACAACCCCTATATATTGCCGCACATTAATGCACACGTGCGAGGCTTCTAAAAACGGCAGGGATACCACGGCTAGCCATGCTAACGCACACATGTTTCAATACAGCTTCTCAGTGCAACAGGAGAAACTAACGCCAAGCAGCATATGCATTAACCGTACACCGCCACCACCACCAGCGTGAGGTTTTGCTCACGAAAACCATACAAAGCGCAGTAAAAATCCAATTGTGAGAAGCAAATGAAAAGGTAAAAAATAAAGACAGATGCAATACACCGGTCGCCTCTTTATACTTCTACTCATTTGTTTTACTTTCTGTTTTTTATCCTAATTTTTATTTCTTTGTAACATAACAACACTTAAATATCTGCATCTTTTCACAATTTTCAGTACGTAGATCATATGTCAGTTTAATGTAAACTCAAGCCAATACACGTACCTTTAACAGTATTCAAATTAATATTTTTTATTGTTTATGCATTGAACATAACGTTAGGGAACATAGAACATATCGTTAGAAAAACCAAAATCAATAGGAATTACTGTGTATATTTTTATGTTAAACCGCATAATTATGTACACGTGGGGCAAAATAGGCACACTAACGCTAACTAACACTAACGGTAAACGACCATAATATCACATCTTCAAGATGTTTATCTTCTTGTATCTTGTATCTTCAGGATACAAAAAAGAGAAGCAATTTTGAACCTTCAGTAGGTACATCAATAATAATACATTGCTGTATGAATGTTTTCAAGCTGATAATAACTGATAATGGGACAGAGGCCATGAGCTGCATATATTGTTTAAACTTTTTACTACACTGCTACATTGAATGGCTTTGCTTTTGGATATTCGGTCAAATTTGACATTATGCGATCAATTTTGTTATTGATAAATATTCTGTCAGAGCATCGAAAACATTTATAAATATACAAATATTCCCAAAATGTTCAAGCCTTAGACAATTTTGACAGATCATTTACCCTAGTCTACTACACCTGGCAAACTGACGTGGCTATGTGGGGTCATAAGCGTTGCGAGACTCGTCCCGAAGCAAGAGGATCCACACTCGTCGTATAACGTTGGCATTTCTGTTCACATTGCGTTGCTATCATCCGGAAATCGATTGACCCCAACGTGATCGGCCGGAATTGTCTTCGTGAGGGTATAAGGATAGCTACAAATGTTCGTTGGTCGCCATTCGACGCCATTCGTTCGGTCGGGCTCCGCACTCGTACTTAATTTCACATTGACAACCAGACACACTACCTTTGCCATGAACCGTCCCGGAAGTGGGCACGCTGGCAATGAATCGAAAGGCGAGCGGTTCGTACGACACGTACAGTTTGTTTGAACTTCTTTCCTAGGCGAAAACAGGAAAATATCCAAAGAGCGATTTGAACTGTGACGAAAGCAGCTGCATATGTCTGCAGTTAACCTTATTCCCTTCTTGCTTGCACTTGTAAACTAACCTTCGCACGTTGTCTTTCTCGTTCGATGAGGCTTTTGTTGGTGCGTAACGACGTGTAGCGCCGCGTGGATGTACGGGTTTAAAAATATTGTCATTCATCCTTAGGCATCGCACAAGACCAAACATACATGTCATTTCAAAAAGTTTTCAATTGTAAAACAGTTTTGAATAAGTTACGAATCAGTTTTGCACCGCTTTCAATAGCTGTTAAATTTACAAACAGTTTGACAAACTACCTATCCAAAAACTTCTTTTTTTATCGTAAATTTGTGTTGAGAATAGGTATTATATTCATATAAATATATTTGAAGACATTGAAAACTACTTAACATGTTCATGAATGATATTTTAATTTCAGTGGATCTTGAGAATTGACTAATAACTTTTATTTAAAGCATCTATTGTCATCATTCCACGATTATTTAAGATGAGTGACATTTGTTTTCTGATTCACCTATAACCTGCAACCCATCGTTTCATAAATACAGGAGAGGGAGAAAAACGGTTTAGAAAAAAAGGTTCGAGCATGATAGCAAAGTGAAAATTCCCTTCCGGTAACTACTTTCCATTCTGCGTTCTCCCAGAGGGGTGAAAACGAGCTTGCGTAGCGAGCTGAAAATCGTTGCTAATCCCTCTCGATGTGTTAGTACGGTCATGTACAGAGCATAGAAGTAATGCTATAAGGCGTCGCTACGGCAAGCTTGCCTTGTTGTTCACAAGCCATATGCAGCTAATGATGCAGCAGTGCTTCGTCGGCTATGGGTTTCGTGGAAGGAGCACGAAGAGAACCTCGCGGAGTGCATGAAGCACTAGCAGTCAGCCTCACACGATTTCTAAATAGGGGACAAATTTTACATGTAAACTCAAAAATGCTCACTTGTTTTCTAGTGCAAAGGACCAACAAACATTTGTACATGTGAAATAGGAATGAAACATTCCAAATTATTATTAGTATGGATTTAAACGTTTTGCATGTTTTATAAGATCAACCAAAGAGAAAACAAACACACTTTGCCCATTGGCAATTGGTTTGTATTATTGCCAATCATTCGTAAATTAGTAAAAACAAGTAAGAATTACAACAACAAAAATCTTACAGAAATAAAAACAAATATGCCAATAAATTCGTCCTTTACGTATGTGTATGTGTTTTGAAAGCATGTGTTTTGTTCATTAGATGCATATCGAGAGACGAATGCGGCAGAGATGCTCGTAGTCTCTTTAAGCCAACCCACCAAGTATCCTGCAAACCATCCATTCAACCTTTTGCATTTGTTTTAAATTATATTCTGTTCCCACACTTGTGGTGCTTCCCAATCGATATTGGAAACGCACGACAATCGTCAAATCGGTGAACAATACTTTTTTTCCAAGGTTCAGTTTCGTTCTTTGTAGAATATGGTGCTTTGAAGTTTGAAAAAAAAAATTTGATTAAAAATTGCGAAAAAAAATTAGCGGTATAATGTTTGACTACGACGAGATTGGTATGATATTAATGTAACATAGTTTTTGTTGTTAGTAAATCTTTAGAGGTTTTGGGCCTTTTGGGTGTAACATGGAGGATTTACACTTCTATAGATCTTGAAAATTGTAATTTTGGTAGGCGATACTTTCTTTCACGGATAAGCCGGAAGTAAACGTTGCACACAAACCTTCAACAACCACACTTTCTATCGTGCAACAAGCTGAGTACTGGGAAGAAAAGTTAACGATACTGAAAAAATCTTCCCCAACCTCCGAACAATGAGCACAACGAGCTCTTTCACTTCCGTTCGTGCGAGACTAAGGCTCGCACGATGATCTCATTTCTTCGACTTAAGAAAAAATCCATTTCATTCATTCTGCAGCTTTTTTACCACAGGAAGAGCACAAACCAGGCGAGATGGGGCCATGGTTTTCATTACCTTCGTCGTCATTTTAGTCGCGTCAGTCGAGTATAGCAGGGGAAAGAAGAAGAAAAAACAAATTCGAAGGGAATCTCCACTCGCCCTCGGTAAGCTTTCGTGGATCTCTATATTGACTCTAAAGTCAAAATGAAAGCAAAAATATACCTTTGCTTTCGTAATGTGAGTTATCGCTCTAGCGCGCGGAGGCGATGGAGCGAACATTTTAAAGCGGATTGTTTCAGCGGTACCAACCGTAAAACACATTTCTCCTACCTGATTGACTGACTTATGTGCCGGTACCGATACATGCATAACGAAAACAGTTAAATGAAACCGCTTACGACTATCACTCTCGTTGACTATGGGAAAACACTTTCTGAACAATAGTTCAATTGTGCAAACCAGTAGATTTAAAACAGTACATTATTCTATTTTTTGACATTAAAATGTTGACAACATATGTAACACAAAATCATTTAGTATTGGTTTTAAAAATAGTACCAATTGCAAATTTCTTTATGCATTTCTTTAAACCAATGCTAACTATTGACTAGAAGAAAAAAAATCAGGAATGCTCAGTTTAAAACCGATTTCAAACCAGAACAGACTAGTTAAAATACATGTTTTTACTCCAATGATTATGAAATCATGTGAAACTGAATCACAACAAAAAATCTGTAACGATTGATTATAGGCTAGAAATCGTAGAAAGATATGATGGTTGTTTAGCTACTAAAAAAATAAAAGGTTCGGATTTTAGACAAACCCAACCAAACATGGGAAATATATGATATTGCCAAAATACACTTTTGTGCACAGAAACAGACGTCGCTTTCACCACAGAGGATATGATTGTCAGTAGCAGTGTACATGAGACCGTCGAGTTACGACCCCCTCGAGGTACGACGTTTCGCAGATACGACGATTTTTTTTCTTGACAAATGTCAATTGTCATTTTGTTGAAATAGACAGATTTTTTTTTTAATTTTTCACCGCCATCCTTTTAATATTCTTCACATCGTCACATGGTTCTAATAAATTAAATAATTCTCTATAAATATTAATTAAATATTAATAATACTACTTATTGCCTAAAATTGCGTTCTATGGTCTTTTAAGTGTTTGTGCAAAATATTAAACTGAACGGAATATTGGAATAACGCTTTCAACGCTTTTTCGGTCCCAAGTACAGTAGTAAGTCGAGGGTCGCCTGTATACGATTTTCAACTAAGATGCATAATAGGTTTGAAAAAGCTCGACCACAACTGACTCGAAAGTTCGTGTAGAAACAAACGATTTCGTTGGCTACCCGGGACGTCAAAGTGCGCCGTTGCGCATTGCGCATCAGTCTCCTACTTCTTGAATTTTTGGGAACAAGCGACACCACACAGCAAAGTTATTACGATGGTAAAAATATAGCAAACCGAACACCAATTTCCTCTTTAAAAAAAAAGACCATTCTATCGAATTATGTTTGTTGTAGCTTCAACTCAAGAAGCAATTTTAAAATAGATATAGAGGCACAAATACTTATTACAACGAACCTTACAAGAAATGCAATGATAGTTGATAAATGTCATTTAATAAAACTGTCATTTAAGGAAGAAATAACGTGCTACTTTTAAAATAAGGGAAATCAAAACCAATTTGTGAATGGTAACTATTTCATTGGTTGAAATTATGTTGCTATCATAACGCAAGGTATGTATGTATAAAACGCTTTAATAGCATAATAATATTTGCAGCGATTTGATCATGGTTCGGTGACGGTAAAGTCTCGCACATTTCTAGTGAGGCACTACAACTATTTGAAACGAGGCGTTGTATACGAACAAAATGCGGCCGGATAAACGGTGTTCCACTGTACATCATTAATTTGTCGCATCTATTTTCAAATCTCATTAAGGTAGATTTTTTTAAAAGCCAAAATAATACCAGCGATTTTGTAATACATTCGTAGCGGCCAATTTTGTTCAAATTTTCTAAAGCCCACATTTGGTATAGGGCATAATGTACTTTTGTGGACGAAACAGTTTAATAGCAACATTTAAAATGCAAACTTTTTATCTTTCGATTTAAATGTTTTTTTATAATGCTTAGTTGCTTTACATATTGTCCAAAAACCTTTTTTTTTTGTATAAAAGAATATATTAGCTAAACCCATACATATTTTTTGTGCCTGCCTTGTTTAAAACAGAAAAAACACACAGGAACAAAAAACAGAAGAAAAAGATTAATGAAATGGGCATAATATCAGGATGGGTGTCCGTTTGAATTGAATAATATTGTTTGGACCATTTGGGCCTTTGAGAAGTGAACCAAGTTATCTTTTAAAATAAACATAGTCATTCATTTTTCTACATATGTATTTTTGCTTGAATAAAACAACGAGCTGAGCTGGAAACAATTCACAAATTAATGGTTAAAATGCTGTTCAAACAATTAATAATAAAAATGTCCAATAATGAAATGACACAACGCTAATGTCCTTTATTAAACCACTTGTATAATCGTAAGACTCCAGAACACAAGAAGAAAACATTTGAAAAAAATATTTCTATTGCTCCATCTTCTTTGTCTTATTCTTTTGTGGGCCAGAATGTAATATTCTGTGCATTAAAAAACCTATGTTTTTATAAAGACATAACGAAGAAAGATGTTCTTATTTATCCAGTATATTTTGTTTGTATTGTCCAACGGCTTCACAATAATCCAAGAGGACACATACCCAGTTCAGACCCTACAATTGATAACAATAAACCTATATAAATTTAATCTGACCTAATGACGATTGACCTAATTCTGTTTTTAAAACAATGCACACTAACATGAAAGTCAAAATGCTTGTAATATCTGTTAAAAGTTCTACCCATGTACTACTTAACTCATCTACTCCTCCAAGTGCCTCGACCGTGCCTTTTTAATAGACCTTGGGGTATAATGTCATTTGTTTCACATCAATTCATTTTAATTTAAGCAATCGCTATCAATATCGTTTAGCGAATTAGTCTTAATACTTATTATTTTCATTATTTAAAACACTTTTGGTTATAAATCTCATATGATGTCGATAAAACACTGTACGAAATATAGGTACGAATAGGTACTGATTTGACGCATGTATTGTCAACAGCAAAAAAAGGAAATTTTAAAATCATTAAAAATTGGTAGAAATGTTATTTTTTTCATCAGACCTATCTTAATATTTAATTAATAAGCTATAACAATTAGTTTCAATACAACCAACAGATACTTTAAAATTTTTTTTTTTTAATTAATTTATATCAATATAATTAATCATGTAAATCGGAACAGATTGAACAGAGACAGAAACAAATTAAAATCAGAGACTATTCGCATGCCTTTATAACCATTTCACTTGAATTTGAAAAGAAAGCTAAAAAAAATGTCAGTACAATAAGTACTGCATTTCCGTATTGATATATTTTATATTTCAGTAACTCATGAATGACTGATATTCATCAATGAATGAGATATATCGACTAGTTAACATATTTTTCAAGTCCCTTGAGTTCTCTGTTATCCAGGTTTAACTGTATTTTTTATGAAAATGAAACAAAACAATCCCGTTAAAGATTTATTTTCAGTTTTAATGTTAATCTTGCAATGATTTTTTTCAAAAGTACCAACATTATTAAATTATCAACCTGACCTGCTTGTTCAATGGGTTGTATGTGAGTGAGCATAAACTCATTCAAGGATCAAAGAACATTCCAGGAGTGGTAAAATAATTATTAGAATCGTCATCGTATAACTACCATTTTCAAATAACTAGGCGTTATCAGTGTTTTCTTACACAGAATTGTCACATGCAACTGGTGACTGTACCCTTTTTATGCAGTGTACCTATCATGGTAGGATCAAGCAAAGGAAAATTATATTTTAAACCATGTTTAAGGGGAAATATAAATATTCATTGTTCAACAAAAATATCAACATCAGACGACAAAGTTTGCTGTAGTTGGTGCAATTATCGTATAAATATTTTTTTGATTAGTAGCATTGTATGACTTTTATTTATCCAAACCCATTATGTTGCTTAGGCACATCTTGCCCGACGACTGTTGGGGAGTCAAATAAGAAGAATCTCGGCGATATTTATACTTTTATCGGCTAATATTCGCATTGCCTAAGAATAAAAACTCAGGTTGCAGAAATTAGTAGCAAAATTTGTACAAACAAAAAGACTTAAACACAGTTGTATTGCCAGTACGATAATGTTTTTGTATACCGAGCACAGCAGTTTGTAACGGTGTGAACACATTGTATAATAGCAGAATAAAAACCACATTGTGTAAAGGGGGATTTGGTTTTCCAGTTTATTGAATAATAGATTTTAATGTTAAAATGTTATTGATAAAAAACAGCTTCTATTGCATTCCACGATTGATGTCGAAAAACATTAAATGTGTTCTAGAAACATTCAATTTTTTTTTATTTGTGCAACTCGAGATGTTCAATGTTTATAATGGGGAGCTACTTAACACTAGAAAGACCGTATTTTTTCCCCTGATGGATTGACCGCGGCTGCGTGTTTTTATTTACATTTTTTGCGTTTTTGACTAAACATAATTTTATTATTTATTTTTATTTTGTTGAGGTATTGTCACTGAAAATCAACAATTATAATGTATGTATAAATAATAAATAGTCTCACTTTAATCGCGGTTCGATCGAGCAACAATAGCTAGTCCCGCCGTTCCAGAACAATGTCGCCGATACGCCTACAAAGAATACAGGACTCGGTCATCACGTCGCGGGCAGCACATTTGGGGCAAACACACTCGTTCCAATTGTATGGAACAATGGATACAAACTTCGTGAAGTTTTTAGAACGCAGAACTGTGTTCATGTTGAAACACTGTTTTGCAATTTCCCAATCAATTTCAGATAATTCCGGTACCATGCAAAATGCCTGGTGACGGTCAATGTGTCCATGAAAAAATGCTACGTGAAATCTACAAATACAATTTCATATCTTATTTCACTGAAATACACCTTTGATTGAAATATAAAAAGTCAGATATTAAAATCATGAGATATATGTTTTCCAGTCAAAATGACAGTTACGGTCATTCTAGTGTTAATACAGTATTCAGATAAAATTTACTTCAATTTGTGAATGCTATATATTATCAACTATAAAGTAAAACAGTTAAAATGAAACAAAACTAATATAAATGAATTGAAAGTGAATTTGACAAAAACGAAACATGATCTAAGAAAAATAGATACTACTTCTTATGTGTTATGGGCATGTTTACACTAAACCGTGTATACACCACGCCATCCAACCAAACCACTCTCACACACACACACACACCACCCAGCATAATACTCTATACAAGAACGGTGCTTTACGAGTCACCAAAGCACGTCGTCAACGATTCGAAAAATAAAGTGTAGAGAAAAGATTTAACAACAAAAATGTATGCCCCCGATAGATGATAATTGTGTGTTGGTGGATGACGTCGTGGTGATTCAGTAAACAAGAAGATCATTTCGAAGAACGTCTCGCTCATTCTCGGTCGCCACTTTCTTTCGCTCTTTCGCATCCTGTCTCTTTTCTCTTCACTGTTTTGGCATGTTTCGATATTCCTGCGATCACTTCCAGACCAACCGCAGCACACGGTTTGACTGTATTCAAACTTCATGTGGCGTTGCTTGGAATGTTTTTTTGTTTGTGTAATTGGATGTGTGTGGATTCTGACTGCCTTGTGGGTTGTTGCTACCGCCATGTGCCTGTTGCCGTTATGTACATGTATGTCTAAACCTTCTCTCGGTGAACCTAAACGCTTTTTCTCTCTATTCTAAGATAACGCTGTGAAAGCTTGTTATGAATCAAAAGCTTCGATTTAGAGTTGTATTCTATGTGTTCAGGGAGCTTTCATATTATTGCTGGTTCTATAAGAGTTACCTATATTCTTGATCATACGGGTGACGCAATTTACATATGTACCTAAAAAGGATTGAATATGCATCAAAGGCACATCATTGAAAACTAGGTTGTTCTTTTAAGACCGCAAATAACTAATATTTTATAGTGTTTCTATCGTTGTTCACTATGTTTTTCCTGATCATTACCTTTAGTTCAGGCAAAATCCTTTCATTTTCAAATCTACATGTACCAAATCGATCATAAAATGAAAGGCAACTAAATACGCATCAACGGCCACAACACTCAGGTGCACAAAGATTCAGTGCTCGTTCGCGTAGGAGTTGTCCTTGCAATTGCAGCAAAAATTTGGAAACTTCAAACAATTCATTGTGAAACATAATCTTCAGCGTAGGATAACAAAAAATGGGAGCCAGGTAACGACCATGCTACACAGCTTTCGTATGTATGTGTGTCCACACGGCAAACGTTGCACGAAACAACGGAACAAGACGAAGATCCAGAAAAAGGTCGAAGAGATCGCACATTCCAGTGCTCCACTACTCCGGAGGCGTAAGGTGCGGGTGCGATGCAGGCGAGACAGCACCATGGCATTATTAAGCTTCGTGGTCAAAAGGGACGTGGAAAGCATGGTACAAATAAGCACTGGTTATGCTGCTAGATATTTCCGTTCTGCATGTATATATCATCATAGCATAACATCACTTTCGAGCATGAGTGTGTGATCGATGTGTACGATCATCGTCCACTCAGTCAATCACCTTATGATGATTCTAAATGCGATTAAAAAAAATTGGAAGACCATTGGCTTCCCTCTGAGATATCATCAAATACTTTTGTTCTCGTATTTAAAATAAGGTAATTTTGAATAAGAACTATTCGTTAAATGTTTAACAAAATATGCAACTCCGTAAATATGCAACACATCATAATAAAATCGGTTACAAATTGTTTTTCTACATCCGATATTAGAGGCTAGCAAATAATGTAAATATCCATTGGAAAAAAATTAAATATTTTTTTCACATTTTACATTCTTATCGTATTTCAATTAAATGTTGTGTAATATACAGTTACAATATTTAAGATTCATTAATCAATTATTCAATTTATTTGCACTAACCTTTTTCATGTGTTTCCATACAGTACTACACTTAATTGAAAATAATTCTTCCCCGAAACATCACATCTTTCCGGTTTACTGTTATTTATATTGATGTGTACACACCACACTTTCCACTTATTCATAGTAAGTTACACAATGCACTTTACATTGCACACATAATCTGTTTAAGAATAAATACATCTGATCAAGAACAAAAGAACTATTGTTAGCACTAATAATATATTTAAACGCACAATACTTATAAATCATTATAAGTATGATTGGATAATGTTAATTCTCTCCATATCATGGTTTGCTTATTTTTAATTTAAATCGCTTTATAAATGGAAAATTGATTAATTTGAAAAAAATAATGAAACATTATTTTGCTGATTTATAATAAATAAAATCTAATATGAAGCCGGTGTTTTTCCACTGTATATACGTTTTTCTGAGCAGTTCCAACGCACACATACACATACACATTTATCTAAATGCAAAGTGAAGCTAACACAGTGAGGGTGAAAAGCCAAGGGTGAAGAAGAAATGTGAACTGCATTTTTACACGAAATTTGTTGTCATGTTATTTTCATTCGCTTTAACTATATTGCCACAAATACAAGCATCAACAACGCACACCAACGCGATCGAATATATTGTTGAGTTTTGATCACTGTTCACAGCCAGGTCCTCCTGGTGGATGATCCTTTTATTTTATATTCCTTAGGTACGCACTAGTCCGCTTTATGCAGAGCGAGATAACAATAACTTCCTCGTGTTGTAATGCTAGACTGCTTCTTCACATTCCGTTCTGTCTTTTTCGCTCTTTTAATTCGATTGCTCGTACTACACTAAGGTTGCATGCCACTGAAAACGGACGCCTTCTTCCTGTGAACGCTGCAGTATTATTGAACGGCACAGTATCACTTTTTGACTTCTATCCGCACTAGCACGTTGGTCTCGCTTGTCCACCACATCGATTATCAAAGGAACCGGATCAATTGCCACAAAACATTTTCGCTCACGACGACGCAACAAGCACTGCCCTTTCACTCGCTCTTCGTCGTGCGTGCGTATTACAACGAATTTGTCGGTTAACCTCTCCTGCGATCGCTGCCAATCACCGACCGTATTATTTGCCACCGGTTGACTTTACTCTACCCTATCCCATAAAAGGGGTATATTTTATAAGAGACTATTCACCAGCACTAACTACTAATTGTTAACATTCTCAAAACCATTACCATGGATTATGTGGATCGTATTCACTGTTTTTAAGCAATTTAAACGACAGTTCAAGCTAAAGTTTTCATGAAAGGAACTGCATGAAAATTATGCTACACTCGCGTACGATACAAATTTAGCGATTGATTGAACTATCAACTAAGAAACACACAACATCGAGTACGTGTATTGTGTGACTCGCAGCACCCGTGCACACGCACACTACTATCGTCCCCTACTTCTTTTTCAGGCTTACACACACGCACACGCCATACGATATACTTCTCCCTTCAGCATTTTTGTCCCTTTTGCTCCAACGGTTCAGCGCGTCCAAACGTACCTACCTACACAACCATGGACGGTTAAATAGGCTGGGACTGTGTGTAGCTTTTTCCGTACACCACCATACTGCTCACCAACACCAACAACGAACGACGCGAATCTCCCTTGCTGTAAATATTTTTTGCTGCTTTCTTCAAAACAACTTCAAATATATGTTTTGGCTGGTACAGCCATTCTCCTGTTGCGCGGGGTACCATGTAAGGAAGGTCAGATCATCAAACCTTTATGGTTAACCATCATGATTTGTTTTATTAGTGTGCAAAGCGATCCTCGTAAGACGAATTTTTCTGTTTTTAGCCAAAATACCCATAAAAAATAAACAACTTTTATTCAAAATGATAATTTTAGTAATTCAAATCAGTACAATTTGCTCAAAGATCTATCAAATTTACAAACCTCGTATCTCCGAATCCGCGTATCTCGGGTAAAAACTGTATAGTGAACTTGTAACAGCTTTTTTGTACTTTTGTTTTGGGAGTTGTAAAATAGATCAACAGTAGAATTTTGGAAAAAATACAAAAAGGAGGTCTTGAAGCATGAGTAGTAAGCGATTCATTATAGAGATGGCGTTAGTGTTCAACGTATTTTTATTTGAAATATGAGGCCAACTTTTGAAGCTTATTTTGTTCCAAGTGTCACGTCGGTGGTAGTAGTGCATGTGCATGCCAAAACATTTTATTACCGAAATGAGTTCTTTTGTACATATTCATAAAAACAAAATCTTTGTTTTTACTTCTATTTACGACAATGTTAATACGAATTGTGAAATGGTTTAAACATTATTACTATTTAGTACAAAAAATATATACAGCATTTTTCAACCCTAATTTTTAGAAAATTTTTGATTGAGTTGAGTACTAAAATAATTAGTTTTATGTTGATACATTTGATGAAATAATCATCGGTCAAAAATGGTGGATTTTAAGAAAAATGATAAATACCCTTTCATTTCGTCAATTATCTAATTTTTCTTCAGAACGGAGATGATATACAAATAAAAAGAATAATCACTTCAGCCAATGAAAAAGTGCGATTTTTTTAAAATACTTCACGAAATGTCATGCTCTATTCCGCCAGCAATCAAGGACGAACTAGTGAATGTGTACTGTACTGTCATTCAAGGTGCATCCTTGACTGTCAATGACGAAAACTGTCTGTACCTGACGGGTATAAAAACGGTTGCTGTTAAATAACAAAATAATATTTTATTGTTAATGAACAACTTCATTCATAAAAAATCTGTTTACTCTTGATACAATATGTATCGTAAACGTAGTTTCGGCAGCTTTTAATGCGAAAAACTTTTTTTTATCGTCATTTGAAAATTCAGATGGAGTTTGAAATTTTAAAACCAATTTATTTTTCATAAAAACCAAACCATGTTATTTCATGCGCATCTTAATCACAAATCCTGCCTAACAGCCAATCAGACAAACAATATTAAACTCTTCGCAATTATTTCAATAAATATCGAATAGATTGCTGTAAAACTTCGTATTTAAAGAACAGACATTGATATATTCGTTTGTTTTAAGGGACATTTACCACCGCATTTTAAATAATTACACATTAATTGCTATCCTGCCGAAACCTGGTTCAGCTACTCTGATTTAATT
>KB675280.1:0-20143 GCA_000349165.1 Anopheles christyi | reverse complement strand
ACACACACACACACACACACACACACACATGCACATCCGTACCAGAGTTCAATTTTGATTGCTGATGGAAGGGAGCTTTTTATGGTCAGCATAAATGTGTGTCATTGTTCGGATGGACCTGTGTGTCATTGCGTCCCTGAAGACAAACTTGGAAGTGGCCAGCATTGACCGTCCACTGCTCAACGCAACATATTTGCTGCCATTACTACTGGGTGGACATACTAATGAGCTTCTTTGAGTTGTCTGTACTAACAGCGCATTGGATGCCTGCAGGAACTTGAGACTCCCCAAACTCCAAAGCCAAGTTGTCGATCGTGCAACGAAATTATCTTCACCCATCTCACAATCTACTTCACAAATTTTTGTTTGCTCTCTGTCCTTTTTCTTGTCTACATCATAAAATGTCCCCTCTTTAGATTCTACACAGACAAAGGCCGAAATTCGATTCGAACGACCAGCATCGTTTTCGTGAGGATTTGCTTGATTAGAACGTCGGCCTCGCCCAACTGCCATTTGTCTCCCAAGCATCCCGATCTGCCGCCGATACGTCCTCCGCACTCTCCATCGACGCGACCTAATTGACTCATTCCGTATCGTCACGGCGAAAGCCCTTAAAGCCTCGTTCAGATTGTTTCCTGCCGTCTGTCCTAGCATCAATGCCGGAAATGAGATGTAAAAGATGGACCACCATCGCCAACGAGAAAATAGCAGATTGTTTCGTCCAAACGAACCCAAATCCAAACACACACACACACACACACACAAAGCATACACCTTTGGAATGTCCTTGTAGCATACACTGCTTGCTCCATTTTCCGTCCATCTCGATCTCGGTATCAAAAAGGATCACCCAGGCATCCGGCTCTCAGACTTTCTGTCTAGTTCAAACGACGACTTATTGATTTTGGTTCACAGGGATGTTTTAAGGTGGGCGCTCTTGGAATAGCGTTCCGATGTCGATAACGGTATTATTTACGTGACTGATTTTTCGAATACCTAGGCGTCCGTCGGTGATATTCACTTCAGTTGTCATTTTGGACAACCCTCCCTGCTGCTGTTGCTCAAGAACTCCTCCTTGCTCTACGGAAAGGATGTATATTGATGAGATTCTAACGAGACACGCTTCATTTCTCGTCTTTTGGAGTACACGGGGGCATTTTCCAACCATCCCTTCCGGTTTGGATCCGGTTCGATCTCAGATGCTGGGTGTCGAAAATTGGACTATTCAATTTCTTGTTACTTGCGTTCACGATCTCGTCGTCAAGATTGTGAGCCCGCTCGGTTTGCCAACGAGCGTCGTCGCTTCGCTTTCGAGCGTCACGGAGGAACAAAGAGACAAAGAAGAAAAATAGGATTCCAATACACGACACAAATCATAGACATTGAATGAATAATTTAAAAGATGAAAGGGAAGTATCTTTTGCCCAGGGCAGCACTTGCGAAAACGATAGCCAGCCGTAATTGAGCCCTGCCGCAATATGTGACGGTGCCTCCCTAGATTCAGTTCACACACTATGCAGGTTGTGACAAAATCCGATGAAATATTCAAACATTTGAACATTCACACATGTGGGTGAGTATTGATTTGCTCATGGAAACATCAAACGGTTCCCGTATGCTGAATGCTTTGCTAGGCAACACTTTCCAATACGCAAAGAAAAGCATCGGAAGTAAAGACTAACTCAGGGAAAAGGGCACTAACATAATTGGAATCTTTACATAATTCATCCAAGCTAACCATGATTTTACGTTAATCACCTTCCAGATAACATTTCTGACGGCGCCCCGTAGACAGTCGTCGTAAAAGGCACTGGAGTAAGATGTTGCTGCATCAGTGAAATATTGTCAACAAATTCAACATCAACACTAGCCAAGGACTGCTTTCATTGATTTTTTTATACTTCCGTCCGCTCGGTAATGAACTGGCAGCATCCGAATGGCAGCATCGGAAAGACATCAGAACCAGAAAGAACCATCAGCAACCTATAGGATGTTTACATTTCGTCTTACGAACTACGGCATAAATCAAAGGGCTCTGCATACGAGTAACTAGCCCCGCTGATTGGATTCCTTCACATCTACGGTTAGTGAACTTACTTTTTTTTCCACTTCCCCGTGCTACTTCTCTCCACACCTTCACCAGCTGCATAAATAAACGTGCTAGGCAGCGGGACGTGCGACAAAATAAATATTAACAGTTCATCTTCACCAGCATCTATCTCGGCCCCCCGAAAGCAAACCTGATGGCACCGATTTCCGGCACCGATTCGCTAGCAGCAGCTGTCTCTTTCGCTGTTCCTTCTCCTTCCTGGAAGTGCCAAAGCCAACGAACAACATTATGTTCGTTAAAATAAACGAACCGAAAATGTACCAACTAAACTAAAGCTATTCCCAATCGGATTTGACATATTCGGTCACACCTAACAGGTCCCTTCTAAGCGCGTTCCCCTAAATCCCAATCCTTACGATTGCAAAGCGCTTTTTTCATCCATCGTCGAAGCGGACAGAATTAAGTTTTCTCTCCAAAATCCAATTGAAGAAATCTTGCGTTTGTTGTTGTTTTAAACATTCAGTAAAGGTTGCAGCCATACACTGAAAAGTGCCTCCTCTAGTGCGTAGTGATGTTTCTAACGAGAGGCTATTTCGTGAGCAGGGTTTCACTTCGATTGACCCTATACACAAAAAAGGGAATATCTGAAGACGGGAAAGCTTACAATCGGATTTTCCAACCAAGGCCAAGAAAACGGACACACAAACATCGACAGTGTTACCTCATCGAGGCAAAATTAAATTGCTAATTTTAGGTCCGAAAATGCCCACCAGGGATCGACCCGGCACACTTCGGAACGGTATACCGGGGTGATGATAAAGAAAGTCATGCGCCACTCACGCCTCACAAGACACTTCTCCTTTCGACTGTGGTCATGGTCGGTGCTGGTGGTGTGGATTCGATTTGGAAGATATAAATCCCCATGATCTTAAAAAAAAAAAACACTTCCCTCTTGGTAAGACAACGAAGCTCTCCCGGCTCGGAGAGTAAAAGAGGGTCTTCAAATGTTTCAAGCCTGAGCCGGCACATCGAAATCGAAAGCAAAGAAACGGCCCGGGCGTACGAAGAATCTAACGGAGTGCACGGCGCCGCAGAAGGCTGAAAAGATAATCAAATTGTACGACAAGCTTTCGCTTGTTTTCCCATTTCGGCAAATCAACATTTGGGGGCCCACCTTTTCTGCCATTATGGCCCCTCGCTACAGCCGCAGTCGGGAGAAAGTGAACGTTTCCCCGGGACAAGAATATGAAATAAGTCTACCATAAGCGTATGCAAATTTATTCATCCGTCTTCACTTTCTTCGGTTCAAGAAGTCGGCCCGGTTTAGCTACCGGTGTGTATGTCTTTGGGGATGGGTTTCTTTTCCTTTCCTGCCACTGCGCGTCCATATTGAACCGTAAATCGAACCGCAAACTCGCGGAATGGTTCCAGAAACCGGTCTCAGAAATGGTTGTTGCCGAGAAACGTTGTAGGCGGACAATATTTTGCGAGTTGCCAGACAGTGACAACATCAGGGCCTAATGATGCGATGGTTGTGGAGCGAGTTCAAGCCGGATTACATTACCCAATCGTTTGGATGAGTATTTAATGCTAATTAGAACCATTTGTAAACTTGACGCTTTTTTCAAAACATTTCACAAAACGACTGAATTTCTTAACTTTCTTTAAAGCAAATAAAGCAATAGCTTATTGGTACTTTTTTCAAACAATGTATCTCTTTCTTTATAACCTTCATTAAGTCCTCGAGGTTTCAAAGCAAGAAATAACAAGCACTACAAGATACCTAACTTTGCTGCATCGCTCATGTTGAAGGTTACTGCGGCTCGTCTAATTTACATGCAAACGAGACGGAACAGGTACACAAACGTAAACAACTGAGCCTATGGCAGACAATGCGTACATTTTGTATCATTCTGTTTATCTACCAAAAAAAAACCCATCCAACAGGAGAATTGCGCCATCTACTACCTGTCAATACAAAGCGGAACAAGACCGGATCCATCCTACATTGCCAGCTCCACGGGCAGCGATATGCTCGAACGAAATGGAACAAGACCTAAAAAGGTGTAAAAGCCCAGAAGTCAGACTAAAGCATAAACCTCCCTCTGCACATAAATCGCGATCTCTGGGTACGAATATCTTGTTAGCATAACAAAGGTTCTCTTCTGTCTCTTTCTCCTGATCTCTCTTTGTTAGAGCGTTCGAAGCTAATACCAACGAAAGGGAAAAAGGGTGTACATCACATTAAACCGACTCCTGTCAGTTCCGAATTCCAAAGGGTGCAATCATTACAGGTACAGATCTTAACCAGCTCTCGGTGGACTCGTCCCATAACGAGCTGCGTAAGCTGTGTTGTACTATCTTGTACTGTTGTACGGACAGTTGGGAGTTTCGCACAAACACAAAAAACACCCCCAAATTGGACTCAAACTGTTCGTATTTGCATTGAGAGAAAGGAAAATAAATTACTCCATTGAAGTATGATTATTCACATCCTTCTTGCATCAGCATACACACAAAGATGTTCACAGAGTGGGGAAAATTTTCTTGTATATGATTAGAAAACTTTTCACAAGAGTTTCGGGAAAATTTGCCCCTCCCACGGGTCAATTGAATTATGGTTTGATTCGTGAATAAATTTCAAATTTACATGCTCTTTACAGAAATAAAAAAGGAAGCCAAAAAAACCTTTACACCCCCACCTTCATGCTCAAAAACACAACCGGAGACCAATATGGAAATCAATTCAATTAAAAGCGCTGCTCTGCATAATTCAGTTTTAAACATCCGCTGCAGTCGACAACTTTTGCCACCATCCACAATTTGCTTCCTACCCACCAAAGCAAAGAGCTTCGAGATGTCAAAAATGCCAAAGGCTACACTGTAACGGCATCGCACCACACCCTCTGTCTCTCTAATTGACTCGTTTTGCCCTGAGGAAGTGTTTACATGCGCCAACAATTGCGCTGTTTTCGGTAAGAGGGAGGTGATGAAAGGAAGCCAGAAAATAAACACCGAAAAACGGTTAAAAACCAGAAACATTAACAATCGCGCTTAAAGGCAGAAAGTAAAGGGTGTGGCGAACCATTAGAGCGCGGACGATTTTAGACATCTTCTCCGGTCGTACACTCTCTCGACACCCATCCGGTTCTCGTTGCGGATGAGAAGGAGAGCTGGCCTTGTACCAGTGCGCTACCAGAATTATGTGACTTTACGATGCGCAGGAGGAAGCAAAGATGAGCAAATCGATACCAGCGGAGGTGAGAGCATACGCGACCTTCATGCTGGAAGGGACTTGTAACCGGTAGCAACAGCACACACCGGACGAGGTAGTCAACCGCATCGAGACCCTTTTTGATAATGTCGTGTGTTTTTTGTCCAACTTGGTAAAAGGTACCAGACGGTTCGGTCGGTAATGTCTTGCTAACTCACACAAATTGGTTTGACATTGTGAATGGTAAAAGGTGAACAAGGACAGTACAGAAGCTTAAAACCCGGGGAACTATGTGCTGCTGTTTACTCAAGGACATTACAAAAAAGGTTCATTAAAGAGAGCTCGCTCCACTAAAAGACTGTTTAAGCGTATTTTTTGAGGAACTTTAAAACTGATTCGAAAGTATTGCCTCAATGAAGCTGGCAGTTTGTTCATTTTAGTATTCAATCAATAATTAAGTGTATTTATGTTATCTCCCAAACATTGCCTCAAAAGTCGAAGTATAACAAAAAGGATTAAGTATCTCTGCAAAACAAACCACTCATCCAGCATGTTGTGACCGAAATGTGCCTAAAACAATGTTTCTCTAATTTTAGGTTGCTCAACGACGCCTCCTTAGAAGAGTGGTCCAACTTTCACGGATGTGCCTGTATCTGCCACAAGCAATCCTTCAGCCGAATCGAAAATAAAGTCATCCTCTAGGCCGTGGGTGTACACCGAGAGAATGGCAGCAACGCAACTTCCAAAAGCGTATCGCTTCAACGAACTGAACCCGAAAGGTAAAAGCGAACTTCTACACCAACCTCTTCACCTGTGCGTTCGCCACCGGTTAACCTAATTAAACAAAACTTAATCCATAAAGGTGTACGGGACGACCGAAAACTCTTTGGGAATGGTTTTTATAGCTTTTGGAAAACTTTTCCAAAAACGCGGCCTGCCAGCTGCCCCCGTATAGGGACACAAGATGCCACTAGTTTTAGTGAGAGCTCTTTGCTAGCTTCTCCGATATCGGGAACAGTCCCACAGGGCTGCATCGAGGAGGAAAAATCTGCCAGGAACTAGTTTACCCGATTACGCATTCATGTTCTCTGCTAGCGCCCACGATACACACGAAAGGATACACAAACTATCAGCAGCAAAGAAAAGCTACCAAGAGAACCCGTAAAGCAATGCCGTTTGACGGAAGAATGGCACACGACCCAGTAAAAAGTTGTGCCATATACTTTGTCTTGTGGAAAAAAAAACTTTCCCTAAACGAGACAAAAGTAAAATGACGATCTCCACCACCAAGAATAAACAATAGATTTCATTATTAAACATAGCTTCTTTTTTTTTCTTTTCCTCCTCTCGCTATGGGTCACTGCATTTGCCGCATTCATGTGTGTGTGAAGCAAAATTGTTGTGGCTTTAACACAAACCAATCGGTGACCAGCACCAGAACCATCGCACTACATCATCATCAACAACGGGTCTGTATATATAGTCAGTTTGCAACAGTTTCCGGACGATGCAATCAACAAGGGTGTGCCAGCCCAGATGAACCCAAGAATGTTGGAAGCAACTACCACCACCACCATGAAGTCTACCCAACCATGGTGCGATCTGGATGAGCACAATTCAAAAAAACAAACGCATATTTCACCCTTACTTCTGTTTCGACCGAGCCAAAACCATCACTGTTCAACGGCGCAACCACTCATCCATAGGTCGTCCACACTACTACCACGTGCTAAAATGTCACGCGGGTTTTTCTGTACGCGCTTGAATGTCGTTCCCGTTGCATCGTTGCGCTTCGACGAGTCTGAGCCACGGTGGACATGAGTGTTTCATCGCAAATGCGCTCTTTTTCCCCTTGGATGAAAATGGGAGTCAAACCGACGGTCACTGCTTCCCGCATAATCCAAACGACCAACGAAGTCATTCTGAAAACGATCCACACGCCCAAACCGTTGGCTCACCTGTAACGAAAGAAATAAAAAGAAATTGTAGCGGAATGGAATCTAATCAGCTTAACTGGGAAAAGCTTTGGAGTCTTTCGAGAGAGATTCATCCACCGTTGAGGACACAGGATTTAGGCGTTTAATTAAAATCCCCCTCAGATATGGCTCCCGGAAAACGTTACGAACCGTTTGGATCATCGAGGAAAGACGACCGCATCACTGCCTCCGTGTGTACGATTGCGACTTTCGGTTTCGGTAAGAAACAAACAACGGTGAGTTGGGAAAAGTACTCTTGCATTCTCCATTTCGCTACAAGCCCTGTTTGCCTACAACGGAAGATGTAGAACGAATGGTCTTGAACCTGGTGCAGATATCCTTCCAACAAGTTATCGTCCAGTGAATGTACCTTGTATATACGCATCGCATCGATTGTTTGGTGCGGATTACGGTGCCAAAATGGCAAAAGGAGAATGTTAGTGGACTCTTGGGTCGGATGATATAGGAAGCGGTTAATAAAACCAACTAGTGCAGTGAGTGACCTTATAACACTGCATTGAACCATTCCCCGATAGTAGTACACAAGAAGAAATAACAGTGAAACGAACTGCATGGAAATGTTCTCTTTGTGCTTCATGCTTCTCCCCTAATCCTGGCTCTCTCTCTATCTCTCCTTCTTTCTCTTTCACTCTCTCTCTCGCTCGCACACAAACGCTTGTTCGTGAGGTCAGGCTGGTTTGAAAAACTTTATCTTCCGCATCCAACAACGACCATAAACTAACCCCAAAAGACTGCTCTCTCGGTGGCCATCTGGTGCCAAGTAGTGTGGAATTATATACTGATTACTTTATTATCGTTACGCTCTTCATCTTCGTCTGCTTAGTGTGTGAGTGTGTTTTGGATCAGATTGCCGCAAGGTCGCTTCACTTGGGTCATCCTCTTGTAGGAAGAAAAACATCCCAAGGACCTCTTCCTTCAGCATCAAAGTTTGTGGCGTACAAAACTCTCTCCTTCCGAGGAGCATCCAGAGAAGTGGCTATCCTTCAGCACGAAAGTGGATCATCTTGAGAAGAAGCACACACTTTGAAGCAGTTTTGTGGCAATTGTCTGTATACAAACCTCTTCCCACAGTCCTGGGACATGCATGCGTGTTGAGTTAGTTTTTTTACGGACACCAAGAAGCATAAGCTTCTTTCAAACGCAAACATTCCTTCGGGGCTTGAAAGGAAAGGATTACAGCCAGAACGGGCGGACGAGTGTGTCGATGAGTGTATTCATTTTCTGCAACATGTTCCACTTGGACCTTCCTTCCTTTCTAGGGTTCATTGTGATCATCATCGAACACAGCTGGTTCCAGTTCCACTGTTTTCTTCTCTCTCCCTCTCAAAGGAAGTTGATATTTGCTTTAAATCGAAAAAAACATTCTCTCCTCAACAGCACTCAGCATTTATGAGTGTGTGTGTGTGTGTGCTTCGCCCAAACGATTGGAAAGCACAGGACGAAAAAGCGAAATGAAACGGATCGAAATCGAAGACGAACGGACATGCCAATAAAAACAAACTACCCATGACTGGTAGACAACAACGGAACACAACGGAAACAGCGTTCCAACACAACAGCAAGAAGTTCAAACATAGTAACATCATTTGATAGAGGCAACAAAACACGACCAGACCAGACAGTGCCGAAACAAGCGCAGCTTAGTCGGTAGGTTTACTCCACTTTTATGAACACCCCCAACGAACGTAACGGATTTAAGGCTACACCGCACAATAAAGGAAAAATGCTACCATTTTAGTGTTCGTTTTTGGCTTCTTTTTTGTGAACTGATTGGTTTTTGCCCTTATCCTTTGCACGCACACAGGCACACGATCGAAAAAAGCACTTGCTAAGCAGCATGTAACACAAATGGTTAATTTGTATTTTGTACATCCGATTGCTGTTGTGGAACATTGCTTCCGAAAACAGACACAACTAACGGACTCTTTCCACTTTTCTCCATTTCCAGCACTCGGGGCACAGAAATAGAAGATATTAATTTCAATAAAACACTGATTGTAAACTCATACCCACCATGCATCGGACAGAGAACACGCACGTCGTTGTCCCCTCGCTGTCAGTACCAATTTAAGGTTTATTTTCTTTCCCACTTTTCAAAAATAATCTACCCCCCTTCATTCCCCTTGGCCAAAGGAAGTTAATAAGCAGACCCTTTACATTGGTAAACATTCAAAGTAAGCGCATCGGGAAATGGGTCGTGGTACAAATGCAGCAACAAGCGAACATGATGACTCTTCTCCATTTATTTCCATCACGGTGCTGTGTTCATCTAGCTCACCCATCGAAGAGCAAAAAAATATATTAAAACACACACCGTATGCCACATGTTCCATTAGCCGTTCGAGGGTTCCGAGTGACATTTAGATTAGAGGGTGGTTTTTGTTTCTTTTACTTGCCTTCTTCTCTCTCGATCTGTTTCACTCGCTCTTCGTTGTTATTTGCAGTTCATAATGACACGGATAGGCCGCTGTAAGAGCCTAATCAATATCGGCTTTTAACAGCACATCTGTTAGCCATCACCATGCGTTTCTGGAAGAGGAACTCGTAACGCATCTTCCGGTCTGTTTTTCTACCGTCCCCTCGCAGGCCGATAGTGTGCCTATGTGATGTGACAGAAACAGGGAACCCGCTTATTACACCCATCCCAGAAAACATGGCCCGTGTTTACTGTACTGTCGATGAAATTAACTCCCAACACGAGCACGTGCAGTACATTGACATTTTCCCTCCCTATGGTGTGTGCTGGACACGACACGATGCACACTTCATTATAGAGTTGCTCGATGCTGTGACATGTGACCGAGGGTGAGGTGTGAACACCCGCATCAGGAAACATCCTAGCTCTAGACACGACGATTGCCGTTTGCCAGGTACTACAAAGTGTACCCCATGACGGGCTAGGGAAATTGTGCTAGGGAAAATTGGCTTCTAAACTAGAGCGGGGGTAAGAGAGAAAGAGACGCACACACAGGTGACAGTGAAATACCACCATAAGCATCGTCTCCGTAGCATCGGTTGTGCTTGGAGGTGTCGAAAGGTGAAAATGCTTTTCGGAGAAGGAGCCTTTTCAATTTTTTTTTCTCCTAAACCGTACACGAAGTACGATCCATGTTGAAGCTCTGCAAGGCTATCGACGATGAAGATACCGAAAACAACAAACACGGGGAGAAAAATAAAATAAAACAGATTGCAGAGAAAGCTCAAGCTCACAGACAGAGCACGTGGCTGTACGTACCACGCGTTCGATGCCAATTCGGTGGGATTTGTCGAACAAATCCTCGACACTAATTGCTGACACTGAGTGATTTCGCTTGAAAGAAATCGAGTGATTTTTTTAAGATTATGATTCTGTAAAATAAGCCTTAATAAAACAATATTGATAAGCTTGTTTGATGGTGTTTTTCTATCTATTAAAGAGATTCCGTTCAAAATGGAAGTAAAAGTGACACATAAAAATAATCTAAAAAGTGACCTCATATTTCAACAACACACAAGCTAAAAACTTTTGCCCGTCTTTGTATTCAATTTTCACCAAACAACTGGCACTTAACTAAACTCTATTTGTCACGCTTCTTAGCTTAATGCACTTTTACATGCACTGTGAAAGTATTATTGTGTGCTCTTTCCAAAAGTCCGTGCCCTTTACAAAAACAAAAAACACGGAACCGTCCATCCGTAAAGATTGTGCACAATATTGTTGGTGTCCTGATGTTTGCCATCCTTGTTTTTCTGACGTGTTTGAGATTAAAAAAAAAGCCAAAGAACAGGAAGCAAAAGACACAACTTTTCCGCTTCGCTTGACTCAAATCGATTTACAACTTCTAACCCGGTTATTAAAAGTTGGCCCTTTTAAGCGCATCACACTGCTACTTCCGTGTCCGAAATGAAGTAGGGAACAAACACAAAAAATGCCGCATCTCCCGACTTTGGCACATGGAAAGGAGTCATGGAACAAGGATGGAAGCAGTGTTACAGAGCACACACACAGCCACTCATAGGTCAAAGGATATAATTTGATGGAAAATGTTCTTTGGTTGCAAACTCTGGCTGCCCGGATTTTGCGGCAGTGTAAGCATCATATTTTTCCGCTGAATAAATCAAACGGCCAGTGTGCTGCGTCGAACGGTTTCGCGTGGTTTAGCGTGGGAGTGATGGTGGTAGCCGTTTCGATTAAAAAACTTTCAACAGAATTTGTCCATCCACCGGCTTGCACTGGGAGAGAGCAGAGTATGAATGTCCAAAACAAGGACAGTGTCTAATTTGGACTGTTACGCGATTTTTTCCGGAATGAAAGTTCATCATACGAATAAGAGACCGTCACTGTTGGCTCGTTCGGAAGTTACTACAACTTGCGATTGGGATGGATGAGAGTTTAATTTAATCAAATTTCAGCATCACCATTCGTCACACGTTCAAATCGGTTCAAATCAGAATGGTTACCATACGGCAGAGGCACGGGCATCACATTATGATAAACTTTTGCACCGCACACAGATAAACGGATGAATGGAAAGGACAAATATTACTTCCCAAAATTAAACGCAGCCCAAAACTTCAAAAGCACGAAGATAAATCACGCAGAAAGACAAACATCGGGCCCGCGCGTACAGAAAAGCAAGAAATCAAGGACACGAAAGCGTTCAAAGCGTGTGCACTTGCTTTCCCTCTCAGTTCGATTTGCGCCCGAAAAGAACACAAGGATACAAGGGGCGGACAGAGGAGAAAATTACTTGCCCAAAGTTTAATCTACCATCATAATTCATCAATTGGAAGAATTGATGGTCCAAAAATCCAATCAGCGAAATGTGAGCCCGCCGCCCACCAACAGCTTTTGTGGGCAAAGATTTTGAAAGGAAAATCGGTTGTCCTCCGGTTCTCCGTCCGAAACCCCACCACCCACCGGCAAGTGAGTCATCTTCAAGTGTTTGTTTGCTGTGTGTAAACGAACATTTTAAACATCCCATACATTATTCTTCCTCAAACTTGACTTGAAAGTTCGATGGAGCTCGCGCTCTCGCCTAGAAGCCCGGTGGTAAAGTGCTAGAGACGACTTCAAGATCTCCACCTCTACCGTTAGGCGAATTTAATAGGATAAGAATATAGTTTCATGCAACCAGCTGAAGTACGGCGTTGTGTTCGGTGCAATTTGCACTACCATTGCTCCTACACCTACACCATTTTCCTGATGCACCTAAGCAACCCCATCGCAATCAATTGCACTAAAAGCTACTCTCTCATCCCTGTCCAGTGGTATCTGAATGAGCGTGTTGAAACACGGGCTCTGCCCAGTACATCGGTTGATTTATAGGCACACCTCACAGCTTCCGTCCCTAACCTCTCCCTGCCTACCCCGTTTCCAAAACAAAGCCAGCCGGAAAAGCTTTCCCGAGGAAGATTCAACCCAAGCGGACGAGCACTTATAACGGCTCGGTGGACGGTTACCTTGCGTTCTTATACGTTTAGCCCACTCAGTACTCCGTACTCTAATAGCAGTGATGGAAGAAGATGGCTCTAATGAGCGATGAAATCTTGAAGCAACCCACCCAACCTCCCCGATAGGTCGGAACTTTCTTAAACCATAAGAGCAAATGGATTGCTTCCGTTTGCAGCGCATTGTGGTGTTAAGTGGAAACTGTTTGCTCTATTCAGTTTTCCTTAGGATGCCGTCTCATTACGCATCTGAAAACGGATCAGTTTGCACTTTCAATCGAGCGAAAACGTATACGCACGGTGGTTGCATAAGGCTTGCTTTTGCTACCCTAATCGAATAAAACGAAGATCGAGAGGAAAAGGAATACATTCATCGGTTGATTGCGTGTCGATCATTTGTAGGCTCGATATTCATAACGAACGAATTATCAAGTTAACATAATTTGTTAAATGTGACATATATTTTCATTCATAAGAAGGCTCTTTGATTTCATCAAGAATAAATTAAATCAAATTGGGCTTCAGAATGGTTTAGATTGGATTGTTTTATCGCATGTGATTTTCCGAATGTTTTGTTCATATTTGGGTTAATCATTTGTGCCTTTTTGATATTTTCTACGTTATCTAATTACATTCACAACTTCACATATTGGAATGCTGCATTGTTCTTCTGTAAGTAATTTATTCGCGTCCTCTACCAATATCTCATCACTCTCCTCTTTGCAGCTGCTTAACAATGTTCATTTTTTCCTCCTTCACTTTTATGACTTTTGCATTGCTATTTAAGCCATTTATTGTCATTTGCACAATTTAAATTTTCGTAACAAAAAACATACATTTCTGTTTTTTTCTCCGCACAACCAAGTTCCTTACCTGCACCTAACAATTATCCGCTTAACCAAGGAAATCGCATTTTATCGTTTCCGTTTCACACTTAACTCACACCCACCCACAAAGGGAATTGATATGCTACAGCAGCTCTATATTTTTTATCAGCATTTTTTAACGATCTCAGCTAAACCTCCTCCCCCACTCTCTTTCTCTCTCTATCACACACACACGCTCAAAACGATAATCGAAATACTCAGCCTCACTGTGCAAAATTTGCACTTCCAATTTGGCAATTAAAAGGAAATAAACTGCAGCTATGATCTCTCGGGCCTCGGTACCACCACCGCGCTATAAAGCCGTTGCCATCGTTTGCAAATGCATTTTCCTCCATTTGCTTGACCCGCTACGCCTGGTCACATTCAATTGGAATATTTTGTTTATCTTTATTGTGTATACAGAGCAGCGTATGGCTCGGCGGGTTTTTCTTATCGACACTAAAACGAATGAAAAAGCATTCCCGATGGCCGGAATAAACAAGCAACACTGGTTGTGTATCTCCTCCGCTCACAACCGTGTACTCCTCCTCACTCTCTTTCACGTTTCATCGAGAACCTTCAAGCTTGGAGCTTCTTCTTTCACAGGAATTGAAAAAAACGCCTACCCTACAAAACACTACGTTTTCGAAAAACATCCCAAATACAATCGAATTGAGCCTTGAGCTTTTATAGCTCTCATGGGGAAAAGAAAGGGCTAATGCACACGGACGGAACGGAACGGGTGAAAAACGGGTTAAAGAAAAGCAGAATCGAACGAAAAAAAAAAACATTCGCATAAAAACCGAAGGCCCTCACAAACCAGAAGATATCAACCTAATGATATATAAATACAGCTTTCGGGAACCGTTTTGCCGAGCCTTCCCAACCAAACAGCCCGGCGACAGAGATACGACCGACCGACCGTGGCCACGGCGTCATTCGAATCATTAATTTAATCATCCCCCGGAAGCAATGCGAATCTGCTGGCTTCATCGTTGCACGGTCGTTCGGTGCTTTTCCACGGTGCTTTTGTGCAGAAAACCTATGCATCTCTTCGCTGCCAGATTCCAACTGTCCTGGACAGAGGGCCGAACCCGGTGGAGCTTGTTTTTTGTTGTGTTTGTGTGGGTTGATACGGCGGAAGGGGTTGGCGGAGAAAAACTGTCCCACTTTTTGCTTAATCCTTTTCCATGGAGCTCCAACCAAACCGGAACTGCTACTCGAACTCGGTTCGTCTCGGAGGGATTTCGAATCAGGATTTATCGTTATTGCGCTTGCACAAAACCGTCCAAGCTGACCAAAAGGACCGGACTATTTCGAGAGCGGCGCTGTGTCCTCGAAATTATCTGATCATTCCAATCAGCCGTCGTCGTCGTGGTCGTTGCTGTTCATCTCAGCGTTTGTATTTTTGGTTTTCGAGGAAGAAGAGAATGGCCCGTTGAAGTTTTGGCTTCTTTTTTGCGCGTCGATGCCCAAACACGATTGAACCTTAAATTTACCAACCGAAAGCCCGTGAAAATTGCGAACCTCTTTTTCCGTCCAGTTGGACGCATGGAAAAAGGGAGAGACGAATATCTACACGGGATTTTAAGCCAGAGCAAAAAAATCCGGTATGATTTTTTTCTCCCTTTTTTATCCGCGGATAAAACATCTCCGGAAACAACGCCATCCGGGTTGCGTGGATTTTTGTTTCTCTCTTTTTTGATTGGAGGAAGAAAACCCAAGAAAAAAACTCCTCCAAACCGTCAAAAGCAAACAAGACCTCTTACGGTTCCGCAACAGCTACATTTTCCACAGCGTTTCCACAATGACAGTTGCTGCTGTTTTTGTTTTGCTTCGAAAACGGTGCAATAGGGAGCCAAGATTTATTGTTTTGCTAAGTGGAAGGAAAACTTTGCGTCTCTTTTCTTTATCCATGTTTTTTTAAGGAAACTACAACTTTTTTTTTTGGGGCCAAGAAAGGACCCTTTTTTGGTAGCGAAGAAATACAAAAGATTCAAAAAAACATTACATTTATTGATCAGGTTCTAGGGAAGCGTATTATTCAACGGACTTTTTTTTTGGTTCCATGACGCTTCTATTGAACTTCGAGTGGCTCTTTCAACGGGACCAACCATAGGCTGAAGTGTTCCGGCTTATCACAATCCTTACAAACAGATTTCGAACCATTTTATGCTGCTGAGTTTCTTACTCAGTTACACAGCAAAACCAAACCATGCCCAACACTAAAATTCGATCACAAAAACCACCCACGGGCTTGACTGGATGTGCTTGTTTTTAGTAACGACAAAGGAAAACACATAAACATAAACTATGGTATAGATGAGCAGCTCGAGAAGGATCAACGACTCTAGGCGATACGATAGACCTGGAGATTCGACTTCTAAAGATGTATCGATTGGTTTTGCGAGGCACAATGAGATCAATAATTCGAAAGAAAAATATCAATCAATGGATCACGAACCCACGATATAGGAAGGAAATCCATACCAATGAAAGGACAAAGCTGTTGGAAAGAAAACGATGGGTTAAAAGTTTAACAGAAAGGGGAGAGCTCTGTTAATAAGAACTTACGCATTGTCAACATCAAAATTACATTTTCTGCAATTTTTGATATAATTTATTTATTCGTATTACTTCTCTTGTCTCACATTTTCATTCTATTTACATCTATACTGGTACCATTACGTATGACAGCAAAACAAAAATGAAACAGACAATTAATTTTTCTTCCAATAAATCACATTACCACATTCAGAGAATTGTCTCGTTTCCATCCCAGAAAAATGACAAAAGCTCTTAAACAACTGGCCAAACCACCACCCAACTTCATGTTCGAAGTGGCGATGGATGTGAAATGAAAGCAAACAGCCTCTCCGCTGAGCGAAGAAAAAGAGACCATAAATCAAAGCGCGCAACAGGAAGACACCATCATCGTCATCATCATCATCGTCGTCGACGCCGTTGTCACTTCAATAAAAATCTTGTCCAAAAACCATCAAAACAAACTAAGCACTAACCACCATCACGCAACGCAGTCATGAGAGAGAAAAAAAACCATACCATCATCATCTGCTCAATTTGGACCGAACCGAAACGAAAATCACTTTTTTCGATTACTTTGCAAAGTTGGACCTGCTTCCTGGCGGCTTGGAAGTTCGTCGTCATCATGCGCCACTTTCTCGGCTGTTCAAAACTATCACATTCGCACGCTGTTTCATTCGCAGGTGTATATCGATCGAACGTGTTGTTTCGATAGTGATTGGCACTATAAATTAATGATAACGAAATGGCAGTGTGGTCAATCAGGAAAAATAGGAAGAGCGGCTAAAAAAGGAGAAAAAACTATCCAAAATAACAAACCTCAGAGCGGCCAATTTTTTGACGGTTCGAAATAAAGACACACGAAGCTGTGTAGATGATTGACAGGAAATTGAAGTGGTCAAGCTAGATTCTCGTTCAACACTTTCCAAATATTTGGGAAAGGGTGGTGTAATTGAAATATGTCATACACACACAACCCATTTTGATAAGCCGCGTTAGACGGACCATATTGCATATAAACGCATGAGCGCATTCATGTTTGGTAAGAGATTCATGATCCTCATCGACCTGTCAGCACTCATTATCTTTGGGGAAGCGATTTTTATGGAATGGCGTAACAGTGAGGTTATTTAATTTGGCACACAAAGGATATAGATCTTAAGACCGGGTTGCACAATAAAATCGCGCCATTTGCCGTAAAATCAATCGACAACATTCGTTATTCCTTTACACATTTGGCATCATTTTTCTTCTTCCTTCTCGATATCAGTAGTGATCGATGTAAAAAGTGAATTGGGTTTCCTATCGCCAAAATTACCCGCCCCAAAATTACGCTGTAACGTTCAATCGCTCGAGTGGCACTGCTGAGTGGTGGAAAATTTCATTCTACTTCAATTTTACATCCAATAAGGGGCATCTCCTCCTGCCGAAAAAAAATCAGTGCAAGTGATGGTTTGCTCAACCGAATTGAATGGCGGATTCAATTTATCGTACAAATTCATACTTTTATGCTGACGGGAAAGCAATAAATTTGTACCCTTCTTCCCACAACTCCAATTCCTACACAGCACATGTTGGTATAGTTATTGTGGGAGAAAAACGATGGAAAGCAGCAGCATCAAACGCCAATATTCGCTTTCATCATATAGATTCCCCTTCGCTTTCGAAACAGTGTTTACCCCGTTTGCACTTTCTAGCGCGTTTTTCTCCCCCATCGATCGCATTTGAACTCGGCCATGTTCGCCCGTTTATTGCAGTAACAATAAACAACATCACACCAGCGATCAGCATGTGTGGATGATGCTGCCTCACTCCAATCCGCCACTCATGGGGATTTGTCTAATAGAATCGAATGCCTAAATTTAAAGGATTTTCTGGAGCGTCATCGTGCACTATCGAAGCACACACACACGCACAGAAGGGGAGTAAAATAAATAAATAAAACCAGCATAATCGTGTTGCAGCTGTCGTGCTGTTGCAATTGCTGTCGGGGCATAAATTTCGGATTCCAGTCAATGTTTCCGCATTGAACTGACAGGTCGTAAAAAATAATTAGAAGGGATGGTGATCACAGTGAGACAAACGTGTAACGAATTGCAACGATCTGTCTCGATGCAGTATGGAATTTATTGTCACACTCACTTTCTCTTTCAATGTTGCACTTATTCTAGGAAAACGTCCGAACGAATGATGCGTCTAAGTAATTTACAGCTTAGAATCAACCTATAGAAACACTTCGTTTTTCTAGCTCCTTCTAGTTTATTCAATTCATTGGACAGGCAATAGATGCCTCATTTGGATGCAGTCATTTTTTTTCTTATATTTTCGAACCGATATTTGTGCAAGCTAGTGGAAGCCTTCAATATGCAAAAAACTCGATACATGAAAAGTGCGACTTTTCTACGTAACCCTAAGGTGAGTCAATTTTCTTTGCATAATGGGAACTCACTGGCCACATAAACACTCTCTCACGCCAGCAGGTTTCCTTAACCCTCCACCTAATCACTTTCCCTTTCACAGAAAAAAGGAAATTATTCCATCACGAACCAGGGAGGAGACAAGCTGCAAGTGCAATTAAATAATCTTCCACGCAAAACGCACGCTAGAAGCTAAGATGCACTTTCCACTAACACGAAAGCAGGGGAAAAAAAGAAACGTCGAGAAACGTCCCCCTTGACATCATAATTGACCACCGGTCAAAATGGACCCTCGTCGCAGTGCACACCCTAACGCACAAATGCGCCTCGGTATGGTTTCACTTTCCATTTCCTTCCCAAGACCGGTTGCACACAGCGACCAGATTCGCGTTTGGTGCCCGGTCGGCCGCCCGCCTTGGTTATGCGGAAACAGCAACACCCGCACGGTTCGGCCACAACCGAAAAAACTCTCACTTTCCGGCATCCGGTTAATGCCACGAAACCACCACCCCCGATGTAGGCAAGACAGACCAAAAGCATCACAACACAAGGTAACAGCAAATGTGATCCACAAATTGAAGAAACCTTTTTCCAGAAGGGAAAGATAGCCAGAGAAAGACCTCTCGAAAGGCCCGTCTTGATAATTATCTGTCGAGATTGAATTAAATTACCATCCATAATGAGTGACCGCGGATGGAAATTTATTGGCAGGAGATTTCGTTTCGAGATTGCAGACGATGTGTATGTAAGATGTTCTCGCGAAAAGGGCAGCTTTTATTCCTTTTTTTGTGTGCCTTTTATCAATGGCTTTTTACGGTCTTCCGGCCGAGCGCACACAACCGTTTATTATTAATTCTTGTTTGCGTTTTACCTTCCTTTCTCCTATCCCGTTTCCTTTTCAGCTGTCAGATTCAATTCAATTGCGAGCGAACAATACACAAGATACGAATTCTTTGCTATATTATTCGTACGTCTGTCTTGCGCGCGCGGCTGGAATGAATGCATATGAGGCGCTTCTGCAGGGTTGGGATGTTACAATAGCAAATGTTTTGGTCGGTCGATTGGTTTGAAAAGATAGCGCGAGTTGCTACAAAAGGTCACCCAACCAACCAGCCAGCCAGAGTGAGTTCCGGCTCCTCAAGGGGAAACAATGTTTCAAGCGAGCACATAAAGCGAGCATCACTATTCAATGTGATGCGGCGCAAAATAAGAGGCCCATTTAAAGCTCTCTTATCGACACACGAAGAATGTTGAAGCACACCCTCACACACACATACACACTAACACACACGCTCGCTTTTGCACGCACATAAAAATATCACTAATGTAATTTCACTCTCACTCTTCTCGGGTGCCAAGCATGGAAAGCAGTGAACCACCCGCCAAACAATAAACACTTTCATTTGCAATTTATTTTCGTTATTTATTCACCTATTCATCATTATCATCACCATTATTTTTCTCGCCAACAGAGAGCAACAGAAAGAGAGAAAAAGAGGAGCGCACGCTCGTGCTGTTTGTGGTTGCCAGTTTTTCCCTTGCTTGTGGCATTGACGTTGAGGGAGTTGAGCCATTCAACGAAAGTACAGCAGCATCAGCACCAATGATAGCCACACACACACACA
>KB675269.1:0-20109 GCA_000349165.1 Anopheles christyi | reverse complement strand
TGGCTCCATGGGGTAAGTTGATTGTGTTTCCACGGAAATCGTGTGCTGGAAAAGTGTAAGACATCAAAGTTAAACCGACGGTCACATTGTGTACCTGTAAGGTGTGTGTGTGTGTTTGGCTGTGACAGTGAGTAAGTGTGCTACAGTTCAATGCGACGAAAATTCAGCACACCGTGGCCACGAGCTATGCACACAACCACACCGAACACGAACTTCAATCATACTTTCGATGATGAAAATCTCGTCTCACCCAACTTTCCAACCGTCCACCGAACATTGAACTTCCGACGACAGACGGATCCTCATCATAAATTGCAAAGCTTCATCCCAGGCATTCGAGGCTTTTGGGTTCCCGGACCATCACCCTCCCACGCTCCTGCGTACGACGAACATTTGTGGCTTCGCGAAAATATCAAAAAGCAGTCAGCAGTCAATATCATTTTCCCCGGGCTTGCGCCACTTTCATCACGCAAAATGGGGGGGCGGGGAGTGAACGAGCACAATCACCCGTTTTCCTGTCCCGCCCTCCTTCCAGAGACTGATGTGGGTCAATCGCATTACGATCGCAAAAGCTGTGGCGTGTTCGTTCGTTCGTCCGTCCGGTGTGGCAGACAGCGAAGATGGGACAGCGACGGGTGGACGGTGGAACAACGGTGGACCAGTCCGGCCAGCTGTTTGTGGCAATCAATATTTTCTACCAGTTAATACGATTCACCGGATGGGCTTCCGTTGATTGCGGCTCGTAACAAGATTACAGGGTCCCAAGTTTCCGGACCGGTTCGCGGTCGGGTTGCAGTTTTCTTTTTTTTTTTTTTTGGTTTTTGACTTTTTTGACACAAAAATCCAAACTGCACCCAGGCTGGACAAACGAATTAAACCATCACGATGATTATGATGCGAATGACGATGAAACGGTAGGTGAGTGTGGGGCCTTATGACGGGAAGTGCATTTGATATACACGCTGTAAATTTCATTTTGCTCTACCGGGTTCGTTTCACTACCGTGGAAACGTGACGCAGAACGCTGTGGATTGATTTCGAACTGTCCACTAATAGAATCAAACAGCTTGTCTGCTATACACTCAGCAGAATCAAAGGCAGTAGCATTGATAGCAATTGGGTTAGATTGAATTACTAGGATTGTAAAGAGCTTTTTCTATATTTATAGCAATATTTATCTGCAATGATTACTTCAACGATTCGCCAAGGGATTTTTGGATGAGGATGAAAATTCAAGAAAAAGTTCAACAAGTATATTCCCTTTTTGATCTGTTCAAAATCGTAAAAATTCAACAACTTTATCGATAAACTGTTTGAGGACATTGCAAAAAAATTTAATCAACATCGTGGTAGAGTTCATGGATTCGGAGCGGCTTTCAGAAAACACATAATTTGCTGTGCTGAACAATAATATAAAAAAAAACATATGAAAAATATACATATATGGTGACTCTTCTTATTGCAAAGAAACGTGTATTCGATTAATGCAAAACTTAAATAAATCGTTAAATCATGTCACCTCGATCACAATCATCAAATTCTGGTACGATTTCCACTTTTCGCGTTCGGTACCACTGAGTGGCACAGATAACAAACTGGACTGGATTTCCGCCTCCTCGTCGTCTACTTCACTTTACAGCAAAATCTACTATCTAAAGCTTCTCTATTACCACGTTCGTCGTTGATTTTACCTTCAAAAAGAAAGGTGACTCTTGCTCGGGCAGAAAGGTGGACGGTCTTACTTGATATACTCCTGCCGGAATGCTTTCCAAATCCAGCACACAAAACCCTGATCGATAAACGCCTGTTTTTTGCGAAACGAACGGTGCTGTTACTGTTTCATCTGCTAGCGAAACCACCGTCAGCTCCAGCCCCACCTGATACACCTTTGGTCCGCGTAGCTCAATCACGAGATCGCTCGTATCGGCCGGTCCGATGTGGAGCCTATAGAGCGGATTGTTCTTGTACGTTAGTGGATGGTTCAGGCAGCCGCCCGCTGTTCGTCCCTTCCATTCACCGTTCAACTAAAGAGGAAAGACATAGTGAGAGAGAGAGAGGACGAGAGGAAGGATATGTACATGCATTAAAGTAACTTTCAATATCTCCCTTTTTTAAATAAAAACCTACATTTTCCACCGTCGAGTATCGTGGTCCGAGCTGCTTCAGCTCAAACTTTGTTCTGCTGTATGCACGCAGCGAGTAGTAAATGGTGGCCGTCTTTTCGTACTGTGACACCACGAGCGTGTACCGCCGTTCCGCTGTCGGATCTAACCGAATCTTGCATAGATAGTGCGGACTGTTTATACGCACCCCATCGATGTACGGAGGCGGATCGGTAGGGTAGTACACGCGCTTGCCGTTGCTGTTATACACCAGCACTGTGATGTACTCGTGGTTTTCGCGAAAGTCCTCAATGCTTGTGATGTGGCGCGTAAGCAGTATCCAGACCGAGCCTCGGCCGGCCGGTACCGTCAGGCTAAACTGTGGATTGTCGCCAACGTTGTACGCATCCTTGGTTGGACCGACGCCCGCACTCCACGACTGGTGGATGCAGTACGTGTACTGGAACAGTGCCGGATCCCAGTTCAGATAGAACACGTCGAAAAAGTTCATTATCGAGCGGTAGTCAATCCAGAACACGCCATTATCGTAAGTTGCAGCCATCTTCGGGTCGTAGCCGAGCGTACGCTGCAGCTCCGGCGTCCAGTGGACCACATCCAGCTCGGAGTAGTTGCCGCGCCATCGAAGATGTGACCAAGGGTTCTTCAGCTGCAGCAACTTTACGCCATCCACCTCGCGCATATCGAGCACGGCATACGCGTGTGTCGATACCAGTCCCGTCCGTTCCGCTTCCGCGTCCGTTAGCTCGCCCGTGGCCACAGTTACCAGACAGCGGCCCATACTAAGCCCTTCCTGCAGCCGGTTAAACACTGCATCAGCATTAAACTCCGGTTCGTTCGATTTTACCAGCGCACGCTCCGGTATCCAACCCGTCAGTGCGTGTAGATCAATGTTCTGAAATGAATCAAAACGCCCCAATCATTCTCAAAGCTCTGGCGCTCTCACAGTCCACCGTTCACTTACACTATTGGAGCCGGGGAAATCGTATCCTCCCATCAGCTTCATATAAGCCTTCTCCAGTAAAGACACCCAGAACTCGTTCTTATTGCTCGAGTACGAGCACAGCAACTGATTGTACCGTCCAAGCGGCAAATAATCATCGATCACGACCTTTCGCGGTATTCCATTAACATGCATTCGTATCGAGTACTTGCCGCTGGGGTTATAAATTGGCTCGTCTTTGCTGTTGCGCGGATAGATGATGGAGGTAAGGATACGGCGCTTGAACTTCTTCTCGAACTGAGACGCTACTGCCAGCGAGGCGACAAAGCTACAGTCCGAAACGACCGTCTGCCGGATGCTGTAAAAGTCCGCATGATCACCGACGATCAGTTGCGGATGTTCGCTCAGTTCGCTCACCCGTACCCAGTTAACCAAGTCCCGCTTCTGTTTCGGGGCCAGCTCAAGAAACCCGTCCTTGTCGGTGAAGGGCATCGGGAAGTGGAACTTCTCCAACAGATCAATATCCATAAACGGGACGTACACTTTCGCATTTATGTGGGACGTGTGCTCTAGCACCTTCTTCTCCTCGTTCGTGTAGGCATGGCGGGTTCCACTAATCTCCAGCACTGGACCCGCACGCGAAGGGCTAGCTGTGAGAATAAAGAATACGATATGGAGTTAAATACAGATTTAGAGCGGTTTACTTCAGAATCCGTCCTACCCAATGCTGAACTGCTTTTCACTGGTTGCAGAACTGTGGGCGAATGACGATTTGCTTGTGGTGCGGACTGTCCAGCCTGGTACCGGATTCCCTTCAGCTCCTCCGCACGATCCAGCGCCTGCTTGGCAAACTTGTTCAACTTTTCACGCTTTTCCCTATCCTCGAGGCGGAGGATTTTCTCCACCGCTTGGCCATACAGATCAATCGCTTCATCCTTCTTGCCTGCCTCATCCGCATCGAGTGCACGGCCAAGGATGGAACGAATTTCACCCTCACTAGTCATCAATCTACGCTAACCGACTGAACCGGAATGATTTAACTACACGATCTACACGAACTATTTGAGGGTTTTGAGTTACATAAAGGGAAAAATCAAAAACAATCTCTTTTAAGGATTAGGAAAGATTTTGGACAATGAATTAACGGATCTATCTTGGTCAGGGATTTGCGAAACAGATGACTCACCCGCTGGGGGTTTATTATTGTTTACATTCCACAAGCTGTCAAACATGAGATCTTGAAGCAGCACATCCATAAACTACGCTTCGAATTTGAATATTCAGTCTTTATTCATAGGCTGACTACACAGGCTTAATAGACTATGTTTTACCTTTTAGCCGGATGGTCAATAGTCTGGAAGAGAATTGAACTCCGTCCGTCGATAAAAAGACTACATGTTTGATTTTTTCGCTTGGTGTAATTTTAGTGGTTTTATTTAATATGTTAAATTTACAGTGTACATCTGGCCCACCTGTCACAACAATATTTTTGCCGCGCTTTCAAAAGTTTTGTTGTTGTATCTTTTCGTCCATAAAGTGAACGGCCGAGTATTTTACATTCGGTAGCAACATAATGTCGTCAGATAAAGGATTCGATCTTATTAGAGAATATGAGCGGTCAACTGATCCTATACCAGCGTTTAATGTACGTACTATAGAAACCAAAATGTGTTCAAGGATTTAATTAGCTTATCTTCCCAATCCCACCTCCAGGATGATGGCGTTCGGTCAGTGCTGGAGGACATTTCGAAGATTTACCAGGAAAATTATTCACATGCGTAAGAACTTACTTTACTGCAACACACACACTTTTCCCCTCCATGGCTGCTCACGCTCACTTCCCATTTCACAGATTAACGTTCAATGAAACTGGTGATCGCAAACTTCTTCCACTCGTCATGTACCGCCACAATCTCATCAAACGCCAGAAACGGTGCGTTCTTGCATACCTATCCAACCGTCTGTTTCGTCTCAAACGGCTCCGCTGGCACGTGGGACCGATCCTGCCACCTGAAATCAAATCGTGCATCAACGATCCGGAATCTGTGTGGTTCAACAAGTACTCTCGCATACTGGCCGAATACATGGCCTCCATTCACGATGGGTACGGGCTAAATCTAACCAACGACATCAAACCACCGAAATCCCTCTACATTGAGGTGCGCTGCCTTACCGATTACGGAAAGTTTGAGCTGGAAAGTGGGGAAATAGTGCTGCTTAAGAAAAATAGCCAGCACTACCTACCGAAGCTACAGTGCGAACAGTTGATTCGGCAAGGCATCCTGCAACACATAACATAAACGCAATTGTTGTTTTGTTGGAATGTTCGAACGCCCAAGCACGTGCCACCCATATACCATATTTATAAATACACAACAATCTTACAATACAGCAACCTTTCTAAACGTATCACTTCGATAGTCACATACGTTACACTGGAATCCTGCATCGGCCAGCTGATTGCCCTTCAGGCACAGGTAACAAAACACATGTCTGCAGCCCATGTGATGAGGCAGGATTACCCGTTCATTGCAGTACGCACACCTAGTATCCGTGTTAAGCTCAACTCGCTCATCCTGTCGGTGTGCCGTCGTTTCAAGTCGTAGCAGATTTCGTAACTTTCGCTTCAATGCGTGATAGTTTACGAAAGGGATCGTGAAACCAAGTAGCTCCATAAAGCCCGCCCAAACCAGCTCGCGCGTCATGTAGGAATAGCCGATGGTGCGACGTTTGGCACCGTCCAGCGATCGGTGGTTAATGCACAGCAGACAGTCTATCAGCGAGGGCCGTGTGCCGGATCGCAGAAACTTGAAAAAGTTTATCAGATTGAGCAGAACCGATGCATTTTCCGCTAGCTGAACGAGCTTTTGTATCAGCGACCAGTTGGTTAGGCGAAACTGGGCATTTTCTTTGGCGTACGGTAGAACCGTTGTTAGGAAGTAGTGCAGGACTAACTTTATCGATGGCAGCTGATCTTTCTCGTATGTGATCGAAAGCATCTGTTGTCCGAAGGTGGCATAATGGGTGCGGATCGAAAAGTTCCATAGGGCAGAGTTAAGCACAAAATTGATCTCCGGCTGAAGATAGCTGAACAGTCCGGGCTACAAAACGATCGTCAAAAAGACCAGTTAAACATTCGCAAATGTGATGCGGGACGCTTTTCCTCTTACCGGTAGGACCTGTAGTATGTTCTGTATCTGCTGCCGTAGGAGGTTTGTTATTTCGTTGTCGAGTTGTATGGAGTCCAACTAGCGAAAGAAGCAAAGTGTTAGTAAACAATTAGCTCGTACGTACCTCTGAAAAGTTTACCTCACCTGATTGACTCGAGGGACGAAGTTTGTTTTCATTTTTCCCGTGTTTTGGTTGGAGGTTGCCATATTTGCTCATGCACTGAGCGGTTTTGTTTTGATAGTCCTTAGGTTCCAGCTGATTCTGAGTCTGTCAATATGACGTAACGTCGCGTAACATACGAAACATTATAATTTTTGTTTAACCTCTTTAAATACCAAAAATATTTTCTTTTTGTTTTTAATAACAAAAAACAATATTAGTTTTTAATTACTTTTTTTTTATCTCTGCCCTTAGGCGTTACATATTCAATCCCTCATGGATCATCCGTTACGTAGCTTGACAGTTCACTTGGCATTCATAGTGGTAGACAACACTTCGAATGAATCCGACCCATTTTCCATATTTAATTTCTTATTTTTCATACTAAATCACGCTAACAGCTATCATAATGTAACAAAAAATGAAATGATTTGAATAACACTTGCCAATGCCCTCAAACAAGTCCTTCCTCTCAATGATAATACAAAATTCCATACAAAAGCCGTTAACTGAATTGACAGTGCAATGACCGATTGGCAATGCCTGTGTGCAGCCAATGGTGACGTTGTCTGATTTTCTTGCCCTTCGCATCCGACGTGGAATCAAAACGGGACGCACCGAAAGAAAAAGAACACAAACTTCAGGCAAGATTGCTGAATCGCGTACACTCGCTTTTCATTGCGTCTTTGAATTCTGCTTACGCTAGACCGTCGTGTTGTTACAAACATCTCAAACCACGTAAAAGGTAGGTCATTACCCACGGTGAAAGTGTGTGTCCAAGATCAACAAGGAAAGCCTCGGGTAGAAACTAATTTGGTAATTTTCCTTCATCCTTACACAGCCCAGGCAGAGAGTAGAAATGGATCAATTGACTAAATTCTACGAACCCGGCCGCTCGTTCGCCAAAGACTCGATCCGACTGATCAAGCGCTGTACCAAGCCGGACCGTCGGGAGTTCCAGAAGATTGCCATCGCCACCGCTATCGGATTCTGCATCATGGGATTCATCGGTTTCTTCGTGAAACTGATACACATCCCGATCAATAACATCATCGTCGGATCATAAGCATCGTGTGTGTGTGTGTATGTGCCTGTGGCCGTTTCCTTCCTATCTTCTCCTGTTCACACATCATTACTGTCCTGCGAGATAAAGTGGCAAACCCTCATCAAAACACACCTCTTCATCGACTGAAACCCCGCCTCGTTTCCTTCCTGTACCCTCCCCGTTTCCGATACTCGCCGGTGCTCTTCGCAGCTTATCCCCACGATCCTCCACACTAATCACGACACGAAAGCGATTGGTTCCATCGCGTGGAAGCTCCATCGTGGCACTCTGGGTAGCTAATGTACCGTGCTGTCTCGGTTGTTGGTCGTCGGAGTTTCGGAACCGTTCTCCCATGCGTGCTCGCAAAAAATGATAGTGTAATAATTCTGTTTTCGTGCGTTATTAGAAGTAATATTCGATCTTGTGACCCGTTACGTCCATTAGTAGCGTGTGTCGCGTATATTTTGTGAAAACAAATAAATAATTTATTGTTTCACTGAAGGAAATAATCGAACACTCTTCGCCGCTACAAGGTATAAAGCATGAAAGAACCATTTGCTGATCGTAGGATGTAATTAGATTAAATGACTCTATTACAATTCAAGATTAAGATTTCAATTAGCGAAAATATGAGCTCTTAACGCGTCAACTTCACAAGCTATGATTTGTCTACGTGTTGCCTAAAAAGCAGACGTAATAAACAGTTTCCGATTTGTGGTAATTGCTAAATAATTAATCAGTCAACTGTTCGAAAATGCATTTTATATTCAACAGTGCAATCAATTGTGTGTTTGTAAACTTCTAAACCAACAAAGTTCTACAATTTACATATTATTGTACTTAATGTGATCAAAAACACAAAAATGAAACGATGCAGTTTAGTACCCCTGACCATATACAGTACTGCACGAAACAAAAGTTACACCGCATACACCATCCTGCAGCACTTGATAAATCATAATTATCGTTCAATTCCATACTATAATATGAAAATCAAAAGCCTCGTTACATATTTCAAATTAAATTGAATTATTTCCATCACCCAAACCCCCAAATTTTACGAGCAAATTCATCAAACAATTAAAAAATTACAATCCGCATGACCACTGCAATTTCTGGCAGTGTTTTGTCAACATGTCAACACCCTGCACAGTCTGCACCCACATTGAATTAAGCATGATCTGACGTCATAGCTTCCATTGGCACGCGTGCAACAAGGGCAACATATACAATCGATGGAAAATCTCCTACACCACCAAGAGGGCCTACTGTGCAGCAGATACTTTATCTGTCAAAACACAGACGTTTTATTGTTAGGCCCAGGAACGGAACTAAACGGAGCGACTATAGAGTGCACGAAAAAAAAGATTGTTGTCCTAAGTCCTACGATCCGTACGTGTGTGAGTGGGTGTCGTTATTGCCTATTGTTTCCTCCGTGTGCACTAGACACGGTGTGCAGCTAGCCCGTCCATCCGTCAGTTTTCACTACAGACGCATCCGGACCCCAGCACAGCCAGCCAGTGGGGTGGGCCAGATAAGGAATCGCACACAGAGTGTCACGGAGAGAGTTGTGTTTCGCACGAGAAAAACATCAGAAATTTTTGAAAGAAGCATTACGATTCGTTGCTTTGTGCTTTGTGCAGCTGTTGCTGGGATTGCTTATTGTTGCTGGTCAGCAAGCGCTGTTGTTGGTACTGCTGTGTTGCAAAAGTGTCCAAAAACCAGCTCGACAAGCGACCGAGATAATCCTGTCGGGAATCGTACTGCGTTGTTTGTGGTTCTGTTTGTGTGTCGGTGTGTGCCTAGTGTGAATTGCCAGCAACCTCCACCCATCCTTCACGGGGCGGAGGAGAAAAGGGAATCAAAGGCCACCAGGGTGTGTTACCGTGTGTGTGCGTGTGTGCTTGAGTGTGTGGAGAAGAAAGCGCAAAAGTGTTCGGTTACGCGTACGCATCCGGTATCCGCTACGGAGCAGGCCAGGTGGAAAATGCTGGCAGAATGTCGCATCCAACCCCCATACTGAGTTCGGCTATCTCCCGCCGTAATCCGGAGGACGAGTACGAGCTGATCCACAAGATCGGTTCCGGGACGTACGGCGATGTGTACAAGGTGGGTGGCATCCTGGGAGGGGCAATAACTCTTGTAGCAGCATTCCGAGCAGAACACCAGGAATGCGTACCACTAGCATAAAGCGTTGTGTTTTCGATTTCCTTGTTGATAATTTTAGATCACGCTCAGTACACTCCGTACACAATTCCCGAGAGCGCAAGTGCTTAATTATTCCCGGGTCCCCTCCCGGCTTAATCTATGTCACTGTCTCTTTCTTTCTCTTTGTATTTCCATCTTCTCTCCCCGACTATGTCCAGAGTGCTCTGGTTGGATCTATTATAATTGCATTCCTTCATTTAAGCGAGCCGCCTGCCAACTAGAGTCGCCGTCACACTCATTCCTTTCCCAACTGCGTATCTTTCAGGCCAAGAAGTTGCAGTCGAATGAACTTGCCGCGATCAAAGTCATCAAGCTCGAGCCGGGCGATGACATCCAGATCATCCAGCAGGAGATACTGATGATGCGCGACTGCCGCCATTCGAACATCATCTCGTACTATGGCTCGTACATGCGCCACGACAAGCTCTGGATTTGCATGGAGTACTGCGGCGGCGGCAGCTTGCAAGACATCTACCAGGTGACGGGGCCGCTAACCGAGCTGCAGATCGCCTACATGTGCCGGGAAACGCTTCGCGGCCTTTCCTATCTCCACTCGATGGGCAAAATCCATCGCGACATAAAGGGAGCCAACATTCTGCTGACCGAGCGGGGCGACGTCAAGCTGGCCGATTTCGGTGTGAGCGCTCAGATTACGGCTACGATCAACAAGCGCAGAAGTTTCATCGGTAAGAGGGCAGTTTCCGGTATCCACTCATAAGGGGGTTGTATCGTTCGCTCGTTCCGTTTCGCCGATCTAGAGATCGAAAGTGTGTAATCGATCGACTAGCTTAGCCGTTTCGCACCCGTACGCTTTTCACTTTCCGCGATTGTAGGTCTTTGCGTGGGGTTTGCACCACCGGCACCGGTTGCTAGGGTTAGGCTTCCATCGTTACCCTCACGCAACTGTCCATGTTTCCATGCCTTCTTGGATAACATACGCCGGATATTGTTTTGCACCTGCCCTAGTCCTGCAGGGCTTTCCGAATTTGGTTTCGATATTTTCCTAACACGGAAAACAAATCCTGGCCCAGCGAGGGCATAATATGACTGTTATGTGGCTTTACATATTTATGTTCATTTCACTGTCGGAACTGTAGCTCTATACGCATGGTTTGGTGCATTGGGGTCTTCCGCACTCTGACGGCAATTAGATAGCAAGCTCGTTTATCAATTAACATGCCAAGCGAAACACATACTCATATAGTGTAACAGGATTTTCGCTTTCTTTCATGCATCAGCCTTTATCAAAAATATTATTTTCCTTGGTTAAATTTATTGCAAAATGAATCCCAGGAGCTGTTTGCTAATAGCTAATAGCGTTGTTTTGTTGTACGAGTAAATGCATTCGTCACTTTTAGGCTCGAGTTAACCATTGCTCACTTCAAGGCAAAAGGTGATACGCGAGGCGTGACGGATGTGATGCGATCTTTAGCGCGCCGGACGGATCACTTGTATGTGCGTGTGTATGTCAGGTCTGTACTGCAGCGAACGAGAGGTGTTGAAACGATTTTTAATCGAATTGACACACTACATTTACCACGAGAGCAGTTGAAACGAGGGAAACGCTCATCGCAAAGTGCTTCGGATGTACGGACAAGGGCAGGGCTTAGATGGTGGAAGACATACGAGGTTGAGAATTGACTGATACGTCGTTAGAAACAGAAAATTGAATTGTTCCAGTCGTTGTGTGCTGCGGTTGTTTCGTCTGCCATCATTTTGAAGTATTTTTAAATTTACACTTGGGTACAGTGTACCAAAACAGCGATACTGTACGATGCTTCGGAACTACATTAGGTGATACAGAATTAGCATAGGCTCGGCAAATAAAGCAGATGCCTTTGTTTTGCTTTCTGCAGTAGCGTATGATAAGATAACGATTTTAAAACACCCTCGCCACCGGATGGCAGGCAGTCTTTTGCTACTGTCGAATGTCCCCATGGACTGATTACGCAAAAGAAAATATTTTTGTTTAGAATGGCTTTAAGACATCCAGAAAAAAAAAAAAAATATTATCATTGTCACTTAACGCTATAACTTTATACAAATGCCCTGCCAAATTGATCATAATAATTTTTTTTTTAATGCGCATAGGTACACCTTATTGGATGGCACCGGAGGTGGCGGCAGTAGAACGGAAAGGTGGCTATAATCATCTGTGCGATATATGGGCCTGTGGTATTACTGCAATCGGTAAGCAGAAACACAACGCTAACAAAAGCCAGAACACTAAATAATCGTTCGTTCACTGCTTTCGAATCGTTCTAGAATTGGCCGAACTGCAGCCCCCCATGTTCGATCTGCATCCGATGCGGGCACTCTTTCTGATGTCAAAGAGCGGCTTCAAACCACCGACACTGAAGGAGAAAGACCGATGGAGTACCAACTTTCACTCCTTTCTCAAGGTGGCCCTCACAAAGAACCCCAAAAAGCGACCGACCGCCGAACGGTTGCTACAGCATGCCTTCTTCCAGTCGGACATGTCGATCCGGTTGCCGCAGGAGCTGCTGCAAAAGTATCACAGCCCACACGCGAGCTACTACTATCAGGATACGGAGGAAGAAGGAGTAAGTATCCCGTAGCACCCAATACCGTGAGGAACAGCAAATAATTTAACTCTTCTACATCCATTCCAGGCCATCGCAAATGGACCACAGAGAATTACGAGTCGAATGCATTCCTCCAATTCTGTTTACCATTGTAGTAAGTTGAGAACACATTTTGCTAAGTGGAGTATTAATTCGGATTCTAACGCCTTTTAAACCCTTTTAGAACCGTTGGAAAATGAGCGTTCATCTAGTCCAGAAACACTACCGAGTGATATGTAAGTATCGCCAGATGGGAGTTTTTTTATAGCGAACCCCTTCCTCTGCATAATAATTTCGTAGGGATACGATAACGAAGGGCTTGTAAAAAATCGCGTTCCGTGAGCGCTGTTGGAGCAACCCACAGTAACGAATAATCCTTGATGTCCGCAAGCCGCTTAAATTTTGTAGTAATGGTATCCACGCTTAATACCGGCCAGGTGTCGCGCCCTTAGTTGATGCTCAACTGCAAGGCAGACAGTTTAGTTTAACTTGAAAAAAAAAGCAACGACAATTTTAACTCTCTTACCTGAATGCGCTATAAGCTACGTTTCATTGTTTAATGCCAGTTAATACTGCACCATAATACTACAGACTAAGACCACATGCAAATTGTCAACCCTTCACGCGGTCACAAACATGCCATATGACAGCAAAGACACACATACAAACACACATACATACTACTGATCTAAAAAAAAATAAACTGACATAGCCGTTTACTTGGTATCGTTCCGTTACGCATTTAACCCGGTTAAAAATGGTTGAAAGTAACCAACATTCTCTCCACAGCTCACAAATAACTATTCCCACACATTGTTGAAAAGTTTGTGTCTGTATCAATGTATACATTTCATTCTATGTTTCACGTCCTAACGGTTGAAATAGGTTTAAACGAATATCTATGTATTTTTGAAATCTAAAAATTCCCCTCAAAGAAAGGGAAATAGTAGCATCCTCTATGCTATAGCATAAACGGTGTGTATTATCTGCTTCGCGATTAATAGCTTACGGTTATACCGATTACATTCCTCTTGTGCTATGATGTGACAATCGTCCTTCACACAGTTTCACAGTGTTTTTTAAAGTAAGATTTTCCACGTGCTCTATCTCTTCCAAGATCTAAATATGCTCTTTATCTACCTTTCTGTTCTCTTTCTCTTTACACCTTCCTTCTAAAACAACAACTGGTGCCATATCTGTCTTGTGTTTTTTCTTTTTTCTAGGAGTCTATTGCATTATATAGACGAGGAGTTGAAGATAAGGTAACAGACGCATCCGCATCGCCACATTGTTCCATTGTTTCATTCACACACACACACACATACACATCCTTCGTGTTGTTTCCTAGCAAGGCAATCTCTTTCTTTTACAATTATTACAAAAGTAATTCCATTCCATTGTACTTGCATATATATATATATATGAACCAGTGAATACTTCATATCAAATCCTTCCCAAGATTCATCCTAGTTTTTCATTCACATGCGATTAAATTGCTTCTACAAACTCCAAAGGAAAATGGGTTTATTCTGTATCAATTCCTTCTCGTGTGTGTGGGTGTGCGCGAACTTTTGTTTTGGGCAAAGACGTAATACCCTTGCATTATGCGTGATTTATAATTCCTAATATCTTCACGCGCTACGCTTAAGATCGTGCGCGACTAAAAGTTGCTTTAATCCTTAAATCACACACTTTTTACAATTATATTACACGGCAGAAGCCCACACACACACACACACTCATGGCTTCTCAAAAAATCTGTCTGAGCCTTTACACTGTTTTCATGATCTCTCATTTACACAATTCACGAAACCTAGAATGTAAGGCATCATTTGGCACATTAACAGCAAACAGATTGGTGTGATAGCATCTTGTTGTGCAAATGAAAGCCCACTCGCACGAATGGGTCGATCCCCTTATCTCCAACACTAAAATACCCACACCCAAACACACAGGCATGTTCACATTGTATTGATTTCCTGCCAAATCCGATGTAGCTTGTTGGTGAAAACTAATACTGTAATTCCTAAAATAGCCAAATTTCTAACTAAACATGGGACAATGTGGTCCTGTTTAACACAATGCTCTATAGCTTATCAAACTAATGCAAGCAACAAAAAAAAAATCATGTATCAGGAACAACTAATCAATTGCTCTGCATTGTTGCAATCAGAGAATGTACTCTGAGGCTGTCTAACTAGCTCAACTACTAATATCCTAAGAACCGTGATTGATTGATGCTTTACAATTCAAATAGCTTCCAGGGCGTTGCTTTTTAATCGGTGTATTTATTTTGAATTTTTTTTTTATTTTTTAATGAAATGTTTTTGTAAAATTTGTCATGTGTTTGTCGTATGTTACACTTGAAACGCGCATTTTTCTCTTGCTATTCGAACGGTGTGGTCATCCTTGATAGAAAACATACTCTCTTCAATCCTTTAAAATTTGTTTTTATTTTTCGTTCAACCAATTTTACACGATCCGGACAAACGATATAGCGTATAGAGTGCAAAGGCCAAAAGATGTTAATCAAATAATCTTTATTTTCCTTTAAAATATCTTTCAAATTGTTACAAATGTTCTACCCAAAGGCGTACGCTACCCCTGCACGATAATTCACTGTTGGCGTGTGCAAACGATGACCTAAGCTCCGGAAGTAACGGACAAAAGCAGCATCGTACTGGGAATGGGTCCGGTGGCGGCGCAGCCGGTGGTAGCAATCATCACCATCTGCTCGACGACGAGGACAGTCTGATTGCATCGAACAGCAGCTACATGACGGCTAGTATGGCAACGGCATCCGATTACGACAATAATGGCCGGGACGATTCGACGCTAAGCTATGATGCGATGGATCAACTGACCGCGAAGCTGGAGCAGCTGAATGCGGTATGAAGATTGTGACTTACTTTCCCGAAGAAAGTAGTAGCAGAAGGGATTTCTTGTGGCTTTTTAAGCTGTATTTATACAACATATAACCAACTCTTACTATCTATTATGTGTGTTTCGTTTGTAGCAAAATGGAGCAACGACGATGGGCGAGTCACAAGATCATGACGGTGGTAGCAAGCGACACTCAATGGATCAGCTGAATGAACTGTTCAAAGAGATCGACAAGTCTTCCAGGCAGCGTAGTTTAAGTGATGGAGACGGTACCAGCGAAGGAGGTAAGGCACATGGAAATGATTGAAAACTTTGCAATCGTTTATTCGTTTTCCCTTCCATTGCAGCGTCTGAATCACAGCCGGATCTTCTAAACAATACACCGCCCATTCCTCCGAAGCGGCATCATCGCAGCCGAAGGCATACGCCACCACGACCGGTGTCGAATGGGTTACCACCGACACCGAAAGTGCACATGGGTGCTTGCTTCTCGAAGGTGTTCAATGACTGTCCGTTGCACATCCACTGCACCGCGTCCTGGATTCATCCGGAAACACGCGATCAGCATCTGCTGATCGGGGCGGAGGAAGGCATCTTCAATCTCAACCTGAACGAGCTGCATGACGCAGCGATCGAGCAGCTCTACCCGCGCCGTACCGTCTGGTTGTACGTGATCAAGGACATCCTGATGTCCCTTTCCGGCAAAACAACGCAGCTGTATCGGCACGACCTGCTGGCGCTACATTCCAAGCAGACGCACCGCTTTTCGATGCACATGAAGAAAATACCGGAGAAGCTGGTGCCGCGCAAGTTTGCTCTCACGACCAAGGTCCCCGATACGAAGGGCTGCATGCAGTGCTGCGTGACGCGGAATCCGTACAATGCGTACAAGTACCTGTGCGGTTCAATGGCCAGCGGAATCTTCCTGATGCAATGGTAGGTACAGCTTTTCTTCTTCTGTTGGCATTTTTAATGTCTTTTGATCGTTTGCAGGTACGATCCACTGAACAAGTTTATGCTGCTAAAGCAGTGCGAGTGGCCATCCGGTAACATCCAGTATTACGGTGCAAACTCGAACGTGTTCGAAATGATCATCACTCCCGAGCTGGAATATCCGATCGTGTGTGTGAATGTGCGGAAAGGTCCGAACGATACGTTGAAGCTGGATTTGATCAACACTAATATCAGTAAGTCGTAGCGGCGACAGTACGTGTGATTCGCCACGCTTCATCAACATTTGCTTTCCTATTTTTGCACCGATACAGCTCCCACCTTTTTCAACACTACCGTGGAGGAAATGGACGGTATGGCAACGGTCATAAATCGGCGCGATACTCTTCGACCAATAAAAGTGCATCAGGTATGAACAGGATATTGATAGTGCCGTAAATCAAAACCCCTCATACACACGGCCGCTCTTTCCGTTACAGATTGAAAAGGATGCAATATTAGTGTGTTACGATCGGTTCGTACAAATCGTTGACATTCAGGGTTTCCCAAAGCAGAGCCGTAAGCTCATATCGCGCATGGAATTTAGTTTTGTAATCGAAAGTATAGGTAAGTTTTGCCGATACACCTTTGCCGGGTCGCTCCATTTTGTCTCCATGTTTACTAATTGTTTCCCTTTTCTTTGCCCATTTCCTATGCAGTCTGTTTAACTGATAGTGTATTAGCGTTTCACAAGTACGGTATGCAGGGTCGTTCGCTAAGGAATGGTGAAATCACGCAGGAAATTACCGACACAAGCCGCATCTATGAGCTTATCGGGAGCGACAAGTACGTAGCACACGTTCGACTGCATCAGACGATAAGATCACGTTATAGAGCCTTTGCTAATATTAGCTCCTTTTTGTTCGTTTACAGCAAAGTGGTAATGTTACAAAGCCGCACTATCCGTGCGGACAGTGGCGAAGGAACGAGTGATGTCGGCCACGATCTGTATATACTGGCTGGCCACGAAGCAAGCTACTAAATAGGGGAACGATTCAAGCGATGCAAAGTGCGGCCACAATTGGGATGTTGAGTTGTTTTACGTGTGTAGTTTCGTTTCAATTTCAGTTCCACTAGTGTGCATGGTTGTTGTTGTTGTTTTTTTAAAGAAGCGATGGAAGTAAGGCCATATTTTAAATTAAATGGTTCCAATCGAAAGATCCTCCTCGCTGATTTGGTTTCCAAGCAGAACAGCAAAGCAAGTGATTTGATGTTCATGCTATAGTGTGTAAGGTCGGTGTTAAGCGAAATGGCACACAAACACACGTAACGGGGAGGTAAAGTGGTAAAAAGCCCAGAAAAGTATTAATTTTGTTCTGTAGTACGCATTTGTTTCGTGACATTTGACAACATGTACTCCTGAGCAGTGTGGTGTTGCGCAAAATTAGTTTAATTTTGTACGCTTACCTGCTGCATAATGAGAAGTTAATGAAGGGAGGTCATTGATATTCCATTATTGTGTAGTTAATGCAGGAATGCTGTCTGCAGTCGGCAACACTGCCGATCAGTGGCAATAGGCGCAGATATGGAGTATGGTATCGTTTTCTTCCCTCTTTATTAACATGTACTACTATACAATTGACATTGCCTTAGGCAGGCAGGGCAGCGGTTGAATATAATTCACACACTTTAAATATATATATATGCTATTGGTTTATTAGTAACGAGTCACTCACACACGCTCACACACAAATCAGCAAATTCATCGGAATGTGGAGCACTTACCTGAAGATAAGAAACCAATAACAACCAAATTACTAAGTCAGTTTAGTCAGTGATTGTAAAAAGAGAGTCACAAGTTCACCGGTACCTCACCGATCAGCCACACAACACCATAACTGCATCAATTTCCCGTTCTTTCTGAGCAGTGAAAGACACAGACACAGTACAGTGTACAGCAAGAGAGTATATTTTTATATCAAAAGATCCGTTTCGTGTTTCTCTTCTTCGTTTCTGTAGGATGGGAATGTTTTTTCAAAACAGGTTTAAACTAGAGCAGGCTCAAAGGTGTAGGAAAGCTCGGAATAATTGCTTACCAAAGCGAAACACACAAAATCCCAGCTACCACTGAGGAGAAAACTATTTACACAGATCGATATAAAACATGCATTTTTTCGGGGGAAAAGGTTAGCGCAAAATAATGACCCATTTAACGTTCAACTCACATACAAAACGGATAAGCTTCTCCTAATCAGATTGTACAATTGATAAAAAAAACAACAATGCTGCAGTTAAAGTTGCTCACATAAAGTGCATGTGTTTGTGTGTGTTACCACTACTATTAGGCAAACTCAACATGATAAAACTTTAGGAAATTCAAGCATTTGCAAGCAGAAAAAGAAAACAAAAATACAAGAAACGCTCCCCATAACAACTCCACACCCCCTCACCTTATTCACAATCACACATTTTTGCGCGTGTCTCGTATTATTTTTCTGCTGAAAAAAAACGGGCACCGAAAAAAAGGAACAAAACGCAAGTGATAACAGTTCAATACAATACAAATAGCAATAAAACACACCGTTTACAACAAATGGAAGTAAACTAAATGACAGAACAAACACGATTAGAACAATTGGCTCACTATGGAATGAACAAAACAAGAAACAAAAAAAAACAAAACTATGATAATATTATATCTGCAGAAACGAGCTAGACTGACGACATTATAATCCAGCCAGTGAGAACAAATCCTCCAAACATAGAGTCATATTATAGTTTGTTTTGTTTCTTCTTCGCTGTATAGGTATAAAGAACAAAACAAAAATCATAAGTGCATGCACCACCTGCACGATATTCCAAGTTTACTTTTAAATTAAATCAGTAGCTTAGTTCAATATACCTGTATAAGATTTATACAATTCCACCAAACGGACCATTCACTATTTTTTCCCACTGCACAGAGCTTTCTCTGAAGCAATTCCACGATTCAAGGCATTCAAACCTGACGAACAAGTAATAACATACAAAAAACCACCACCCTTCCAAAAAGGATGCATTATGTTAGTGCATTCGAACTGCATTTCAATTAACATGAGTGCGTTTGTATTCGAGCAAGTATATTATACCTTTCTCTTGTTTTGTGTATCGCTGTGTAATACTGTTCGTGTTAAGTTACTACTACTATTACTAGCACTATTACTATTCCCTTTCATTTTCAGTAAGGCGTATTTTAATTGAGATTGATATGTTATATTAGTAGCCGTTTTGTAGTAGCATATTGAAACAAAAAAATGTATAATAATACTTTGCGCTTACTCGGAGCGGTAGTAGTCTTTCCCTCCCTTCCCTCCCTTCCAAAAAAGAAAAACTTGCAAGACACACACCCTCACACACACTCAGTTATTAGAGCGAAAGTGATCCATTGTAGTATGAATAAGCGAGCGATTTATATATATATATATATATATATATATATATATATATATATATATATATTATGGTGGTGTGTGTGTGTTTACACGATCACACGATGTATTGGGCTGTTTGGAAGCTGTATAACAACAACACTGCTACCATTGGTAAGGCGTGGAACAAATAGAGTGAACCAATAGTGAAAAACACACACGAGAAGTAGGTAAACATTATTAAACAAAACTAAGGTTTGTAAAAGTTGTAACCAAAACAAAACAAAAATAAGTAAGAAAAACGGAACGAGTTTACGACGATTAAGATGAATTACTTTTTGGGCGGTAGTTTTTCAAATGTGACCAATCAATCAAACGGGTGGCCATAATACAGATCTGAAGATTGTAATCTTCTATCTGGGGTAAAGAGCACAGCATGGTCATGGGAAACAAAAATCGTTCCAGGTTGATTAGCACGTTTTTTGTTTTGTTCTTGCAGTCATTTCTTTACCCAATTCTGTGTGTGTGTGTGTGTTAGTGTGTTAATTCTTTGCAAAGGTTAGAATTCATTTAACGCACCTCACACCCTCCAAGGTTGAAACTAGACGAATTTGTTAAAGTTTTAATTGCACGAAAAAACCAAAATATTTTTGTTTTG
>KB675258.1:0-20075 GCA_000349165.1 Anopheles christyi | reverse complement strand
CAAAACGAACAAGAAAAGTGCAGAGTAGAAAAATCGAACGAAACCAAGTAAGCAAAGATAATTACATATTTAAGGACACACTTAAAAAAACCATTCCGAACTCTATCTCTCTCTCTCTCTCTTTTTCAGACCCTTCCCCCCGAAAGAAAGTAAAACAAAAGTATAAACGAATAAAATTCAGAAAAAAAATAACACTAATAACAGTTACAGTAAAAACATTCATGCACCGAATAGTAATGGGAAAACTTAAAATGAAAGAAGAGGAAACAGAAACACTCACGAAACAATCGGAATTTGATTTGTGTAGGAAGTTAAATAAAAGAGAGCGTAAATGATATGAATAAAATGGAAAATGAAATAATACGGGCATAGAGAGACCGATGGAAGGAAGGGACTCGTGGGTAAACGTGGGTACGTGTGGTAGTTGCGAAATGAAGAGAGATTGATTTCTGCATATAATGATTGACGACTACCTTAAAGTAAACAACAACAAAAAACCCTTTCTTTATAATAGGCATGAATCAATAAATCAAAAAGTAATGATGAAATATATTAATGATCAAAATAATGGTAATTGCGTTGCGTTTTTACATATTTTCTATTCAAATATTTATTATAGGTCATATTTTGATCAGAAAAACAAATTTCTTTAAAAATTTTACATTATTTCAAATATATTAAAATCCTTGAGATACCACAATATTTCGAAACAAGCATCAAAAACATAAGTTGTTTTTATTTTTACAAGCTGATAAGCATGTCAACCGCTTTAATCGCAGGCCAAAAACATAAAAATTAGCTTTCGAGTCGAAATTGCTTAATTTATCATTTTTGTGCTTCGTACGAAATACAGTATGGGTTAATACACTGCACCCAGCACAAGCATCGGTGGTTCAGTGGTAGAATGCTCGCCTGCCACGCGGGCGGCCCGGGTTCGATTCCCGGCCGATGCAGCATAACTCCTTTTTTTCCCTTATGTTTTTTTATGGCGTCACTTAATCTGCGCACTGTTTCATTCATTTTACACTCATCTTGTCCCTAAATTCTTCTTTCATTTAAATAAGCACAATCCAAAATTGATCCTCTTATCGGACACATTCGTAAATCAGTTACATTTGCAACTAACATGTTACACTTTTTCTTACTTCAAATTTCCTATCTCCTACTCCTGGGCCTCATCCTACTTACGTCCCATAGACCGTGCTCCTCCCCGGCCACGACCAAATATCTTACCACCTCCTCTACCTCGTCCATAACCACCACCTCCTCCACCCCGGCCCTTCCTCCTCGAATCGTGATCACTAAACCGTGTCGCTTCCCAGCTAAGCTGCTTTACCGACGATTCATCCTGATTGTACACCTCATTTTCCGTACCGTGACTGTCAAACTGCTTCTTACTGGCTTTTTTAATCGATCCCACACCGCCCTTCTTCTTGCCACGACGCCCCTCTCCACCCAGCGGATCAGCATTAGCTTCCAGCAGATCGGAAAAGTCATCCGCCGCCGCAAACAGCGAGTTCATATCGGCCGTCTTCAGCTTGCGAGCAAACTCACGCTGGCTTACCATTGGCGCCGACTTGGACGAAAGCTTTTTGCGCTTCTTCGACATCGGTTCTTCTGCGTCATCTTCCGACCCCACATCATCCTCATCATCTTCATCACCCATGTCGTCCTCATCGAAATCATCATCCTCTTCGTCGAGCGAAATGCTTCCACCATCACTAAACTCACCACCATCGTCACTCACATCACCATCACGGCGAATGCGTGGTGGACGATCATCATCCGAATCATCTTCTGCCGCTCCATCATCGTCGTCATCATCGTCCTCGCCCAAATCCTCCCAATCGTCCAGCTCTTCATCCTCATCCTTGCCCGACTTTTTGCGTCGCGTCCTTTTATCTTTGCCCTCCTTCGCAAGCTCCTGTTCGAGTTCCTGCATAAAGTCAACCTCAGCACCACCGTCAACATCGGCATCCTCATCTTTGCCTCCCGGCACACCGAGTTGGTCCAGGTATGCATCAAACTCATCATCGTCAAGCGAATCCACATCCGAACTGTCATCGTCTTCATCCGTTGGCTTTTTGCGTTCCTTGGCACGTTGAATGCGAGTTCGCTTTTGTTCGAGGAACCTATGAAATGAATTATTAATAAATGTGAACAAAGCCCCTTTTTGTTACGACTTATCTGAATCACTTACCTGAAAATGTACTCATCGTCCTCGGCACACCTATCCTTGGTGAGTGCATTGACGGGCAGGGCACGGTGTCCAACCGGTGCATAATCGCTTTTCCGTTGGGGTACTCCAGGTATCCGTGGACGCAACCGTTCATCCCCATTATCGTCCGTCGTTGTCTTCGGTTTCTTCGGATTCTTGAATGCGAATCGGTCCAGGAAGCGGCCGAGTGAAAAGTCTTGCAATGGATCACCGTAGTACGTCAGGGCAGTATCTAGAAGGGGGAAACCGACAATTAGTTAATCCATATTGCGTTGCTAAGGCAACGGTGGCCAACGGGTCACTATTTCATTTGATCTACTTACTGTTGAGGATGCTCTCAGCGAACTTTTGCACCGTCGGATGGAAGTACGACATATAGCGAACAAGCTCGTACCTGACCGTGTACTGTGCGCCTGCATATTCTGACGACCGTCCGAACGCATCGTACTTTTTTGGCATCCGATAAGCCAACTTGGCAGATTGTTTACCCTCCTCTTCTTCCGCATCTTTTTCCTCATCGCCGGTAGCTTCTTCTGCAGCAAGCGCAATCGCACCGTCCTTCGGTGGCGTTTGTCCATCCATAAGCAAAACCTTACGCTTACGCAGCACCTTACTGATCACGATCAGCGCACCGCAAAGCTGAGCGGCCGGAAAATTAAACGCAACCTGCAGCAACCGCTTCACGAACGCTTGAGCTCGCTCCGGAATAGGATCGTTCTGCATCGCCCGGTGCAGAATGTAGGTGAACACATTTGATGTTTTTGGCCCAACGGATGCAAGCTGGGGATCGAGCATCTTCTTGTACAGCGCATTATAGAAACGATTCTGCTCGCGACCCTTCCGCTCGGATATTTCCAACAACAGCGACAACCCCTGACAACCGATGGCAAAGTCCGCCAAATGTATCATCCGATAGATGACGTTCAGTAGTCCCGGCTCGATCACCTCCGACAGATCGATGTCCCGCTTCACGTTTCCTATCGCTTTGCGCAAACAGGTCAGAATTGATTGCATCAAGCGCGAATTGATTTCACCCTTTTCAGTAAAAATCTTAAAGTACGAGAAGCATATGTTGATCATCTTCTGGCATGTCGGGAAATCAGCCAACGAACCGATCGCGGCGAGAAAGGCGAGCGAAAAATGTTGCGCCTGTACCGCGACGTTGTTTCGGAACAGCAATTTCTCCACCTCGCTCGTCACCGTAAATGCCATGGCGCTGTGGTTCCCGATGATCTGTTGCAGGTGGTACAGTACCTTCGTGGCGACCTGGCGTGACGGATCGCCCAACTTGTTAATCAACGCCGTCAGCAGCAATCGCTCCAGTTCTGGCACGTTACTGAACAGTTTCGCCACGTATCCGATTATTTTCAGTTTGCCCGATTCCTGCCCTGTGTGTAGTATAGTGGTAAGATTCGTAACGAAAGCGAAGTAATGTTCGCGCAGCTGATCCTCGAAGTGCCAGTTGGCGTAAATCTTGTCCCGGTAAGGCTTTTCCAACGTTTGCAACTTCTGTACATTCTTCCAATCCGATCCACGCATCGGTATCGTGATCAGCTTGCGATCTGAAGGCATTAGCGATTTTATCATCAGCTCCGTCAGCACCCCGATCACATCCAGGTAGCCCTTGTTCGAGGGTTTCACCATGCCGACCAGTGTTTCGAGCGCCGACAGATGACAGAACGGGTTCGTCTGCACCAGCAGCGCACCGGCGTTGGCTCGGTCCCGCATTGTACCCTTTTCCAGCGCACTCAGCAACCACTTTCCATCGGACGGATCGTGCTTCTTGCGGGCACGACACTCTACCTCGAATGCTGCCCGACAGATGCGCCGCAGTTCCGCAATTTCTGCATCTTTCATGTCCTCGATCTCGCCAACCAAATTATATGATTCGAAATTTTTGTACCACTGCTTGGCCAGCTGGTCATCCTCCTCGTCACTCCCGCCATCTTCATCTTCACCGTTCAATGCTGATTCGTTTCTGGACGCATGCTTGCGCTTAGCACCGGCACGCGATGATTTGCCGGCATGCTCGGTCGTGTAATCTCTCGACACCACACGTTGTTCACCATCGTCGTCGAAGATGATCTTAGCAGGGCCGGTAATTGCTCCAATGGATTGTTCTGCGGGCGTTTCTGCTTCATTCGTTTGATCTTCAAAGTAGCGCTTTTTCTCGTTTTTCTTTTTAGATTTTACTCCTTCGATCGCCATCGTGTGCCGATTTATGCCCTGTTTACTTTAAACAAAGCATGTGCTCACGGCCTGTCATCATTGACGGTTTGCTCGAAGACTGCTGTCAAACTGCCTAATGATAGGTGCCTAGTGGCGGACCACCAAGAAATATTTGTGAATTATTTTTTTGTTGAAAATTAAATGTTATAACCCGAAGAAAGGGCTAGATAAAACGCATAATGTAAAAAAAATCAATAATAAAAAATGGAAGCAATAGTTTGCTGACTGGTCCGGTAATTTATGTTACCATCCCATAGGAGCCTTCGTCGTGCACGCAAACGCTTGTTTGTTTATCAATACAGCTCTGTCAAATCGGTGGCGGCGCATTCGAAGCAGCGCAAATTTTGCATTCTATTTTGTTTACCACACAGTTTGGCTTGGTGCAATTGGCGCAAATCAGAAAAGAAAATAAGACACCGAAAAACGCAACAGAATGCCACCGAAACGAAAATCCACAACCGACGAGGAAGATGATGAGTATCGTCGCAAGCGTGACCGTAACAATCAGGTAAAGGTGCCCGGAATTGCATCACCCTCGAGAAAGTGAAACTGCTGGTGAAGAAACTATCATCACTTGCCTAATGTTCATCCACTCCTTCTCAACAGGCCGTTAAACGCAGTCGTGTAAAATCCAAAATGAAGACAGAAGAAACCCAGCAGCGTGTGAACGATTTACGGCTAAAGAATCAGCTGCTGGAAGACAAAATTGACAACCAGAAGAAGGAGCTGAAATTTCTAAAGGAGCTATTTATCACTCAAGCGCAGGCCAAGGCAGACAAGCTTGTCGGTATTAATTTGAACGAGCTGCTGCAGGACGATGACGATGATGATAACGACGAGGACGAAGGCGAAAGCAGCAAAAAACGCGCCAAGGAGTCGAAGGGCGAAGGAAGCAAAAGTAGATCGCGGAGGTAGAGAGAAAAGAAAAGGTGTATGGGTTGGGGTTGTAATCCCCGGAAATCACATCTATTCTCCACTACGGGTCATCGAATCGGGAACATTATTTGTGAACGGTGATCGTAAACAAAATAATGACGTGGTTAATGTGTTGTGTATGGTGGCACGGTATTAAGAATTCGGCAATACGTGTGTAGCTATGTACATTGGGCATAACATGTACATGGGCTTAGGGATGTGGAATGTTAGGCGCAATGTGTAAACAAACGCGCAGTAGTGAAACGGGTGCGCGTAAGAGAAACACGCCTGAAGATAGGCTCCAAAGGAGCGAACGGGTTCGAGAGAATGTGTTTGTAAATAAGCGTGAGGGGGTCAGCGAGGCCGTGTGGCCTAATGGAGAAGGCGTCGGACTTCGAATCCGAAGATTGCAGGTTCGAGTCCTGTCACGGTCGCAGGCGAAAATGGTTTTTTGTTTCTTTATTTTTTTATCCTTATTGCTCTGCACCTGCATTTTTGAGGGTAAATTTATTTTATTTATATGAAATAAAGTAACATTTTTTCTTTCAACTGATTATACTTCATTATCTTTCGTTTGTGGACGGGAAATTGCAACTGTCTTTATTACTAGCCGCGGGACTGGCACTAATCCAGCGTTTTACTACACCTCTTATCATACATTTATCGAGCGGTGAGCTGTGCACTCGGATCCCTTGTGCACCCGATATGTTCCTATCGCTTTCAATTTCAATAAAGTAAACTGTCGAAGAAGGGACCACTTTCATCATCCATATCGCACCAGGATATCTTCCAGCGGTTTCCGCTGCAGATCCGGTACGGTACAGTCCTCCGCTGGGTAGCCGACGGGTAGCAACACTAGCAGCTTTTCGTTGGGTGGTCGCTCGAGCAGTGTACGAAGGGCAGGCCCACAGTTAAGCGGTGTGGTAACGAGCGAACTCAATCCGGCACACTGGAACGCACACAGCAGCATCCCGGTCGCGATCGAGGTCGATATCTCGTTGTAGTAGTGTTGCTTCTTAGCAGTATCATTTGTGTCCGCTTTATAGCCATACGTTTGCTTGAACACCAGCACCAGATGGGGTGCCTCCGTTAGGTACTCCTTGATGTGGTTCGTACGAATCGGCCGTAAATCGGTCACCCACTGTTTGGCCATCCGTTGCGTATAGTTAACAAACTCCTCCGCTTCGATTATCTCGCGTATGCTTGCCTTGATGGATGGATCGGATACGAGACAGAATGTCCACGGTTCTGTGTGGGCACCGCTTGGAGCCGTACCGGCTGCTTTGATACATCGCTCCACAACGGTCACATCCACCGGCCGTGAGCTAAACTTGCGCACACTACGTCGATTGTTGGCGATGGCATAGAAGCGGTCGGCTGCCTCAAGCGGATCTATTGCAAGGGTGACGGTTGCACCGGCGTAAGGGATGTGTGGTTTTTCCTCCAATGCGGGAATTGGGTCGTAGTCAGCATGTTCCAGCTCTAGCATAGAAGAGTTGTTTCCGTTTGTAAAGGTTCAATCGTTTTGTCTTAATGCATCCTACTCACCTCCCACATACTCGAGACCGTCCAGTTTGCTGCCTGTGCTCTTCTCTGTTGCCGCTGGCTCTGTAATTCTTAGCTGCTTGTTACGTCCATACCGATGCTTGTCGTACAACGAAATTGCCAGATACAATCCCACCAGCACCGGGAAGATGTAGTTCCAGTAGGTTACGAGCGCCGAGCTACTGATGAATGAGTCGACAAGATCCTCCAGATAGGAGGCCATGGCTATGTGTGGAAGAGTGTTTCCTAGCAACGAGGAGCACCGAGAACAACGAACAATACCGTACGAAGCTTGCTGATGAACTGCGAACTTGGTACCACAATCGTAATGGTAAGCCGATTCTCGTGGCCGCTCACTCACACACTCAGCAGCCTCATTATCATCAATTCCGCAAGTCTAACGCCTAACTCACGCACGTTTTGCCTTCGCGTGCCATTTTCATCGTTATCTAGCTTTATCCGGCGCCTGTTTCGTACATTCTCATGCATTTTCACGACAGGGAGGAGTGCTTTGGGGAAGGGTTCAACTGCAACTGCACGCACACACACACGCATTGGTGCTTGTGTTCTTCAATGATGAAGGTTAGGGTGAATCGTTCCGTCTGTGTGACAAGGGCACGACAGGGTCCGGAGTTATGGCCATGATTGGCGCGATCGCGTCGGTGCCTTACGATGCCCTGGACACACAACCACCTGCTACAATGATGATGATGCTGGTGTGAACCGGCCCCGAGAGGTTCTAGCACCCGATGTCGTAACCGAGGGGTCAGCAGTAAATGCAGCTACATCGCTGAAACAAATAATAGACATCATGCCTACCTCTTACTTACCACCCTACTTGCTCACATGGGCAATCGAATGGAGCTTGTTTATGTTTTGACTTGGAAAGATAATTGCTATCAGGTTTGTCTTCGTAGGCGAGCCGTTTAATGATAGTTTATCACCACCCGTTTACAGGACAGGCTTTTGATAATGAACATTGAACTTCCCTTTCTCCGCTTGCGTACGATGTAATAAGAAGATGGATACTAAGCTACTTTTGAATCCTTGTTTTATGGTTTTCTTTAGATAATGAAGTATTTAGGCCTCATAGAATGTATTATTATTGGTTGTTTCACTACTTCAAGCGGCTTAAACAGCTGTCTCTAAATATGGAGAGTCGACCATTTTCCATACAAGCATCCTCTCCCATGTAAGCCTGTCTATTCTCTGACATGCCTGCGTGAAGGACAGTGCGGACTTCACCGATGCGGTTACTTTCCCCGCCTGATGATTCATTCCTCCATCGTCTATAGCAGCTAATGTCGGTAAGGATACTACATGTCGGGATGCAACGGAGCAGCTGGGTGTCGGATTGGGGTCAGGGAAATGCATCGAATGAAACTCTAGCGACCTAGGCCGACTGACCGTGATAGTTTGTAGTGTTTGTTGTTCTTCCGCTTGCGGATCCTGCTCCGTGGAAAACACTAATGTACGATGTTCCAGTTCGAGAAGTTGCTTCAATCGTCGGCGTTGTTCAATGGTTTGATGCTTGTTGTACAAACCATGCTCTGGAAATGTAAGGATGATAAAACATTAAAACACATTCTTCCGAATGCACTGAATTTCATGCGCTACCTTTAAGAAACTGTTTCAAAAATGCTTGCTCCACTTCTTCATTTATGTTTCTTTCCGACCAAAAGTACCTCAACAAACGTCTGGGTTGCCTGGAAAAACGCATGTACACACAGATGTATTCGATTCGACAAGCACAAAGCAATGGGAGCAAAAGATATTTTTTTACTTGTGATGGCGTGTTCCGGGTGTCCATTTTGCATGATCACCAAATTCGGACGATGCTGTCCTTTCTAGCCGTGCATCTTGGCGCAAGCAGAATCCGTTGCACTTTTTCCGCTGCTTTGTCAACCAGTTTTGCAATCGGGAACACATATCCAACAAGTTTAATCACTTATGATAAGCGTATTCGGAACAAAGTCAAACAACCCAAAAGCAAGCGACACAAGAATACACTACAATTGACTTGTTTATGAATGGTTGGACAGTTCTTTTCTTTGAAAAACGAACTTGATTTTTCCTGTACGCGCTCACGAAAATACCTTCCTCGCGCACATGCCTACATTCGGGCGTAAACGATTTAATTTCCTATCACAGAACGCATAGTGGTTGCCACGTTGGTCATTGGATTTTTTCTTGATACGGGTGAAGTTACTTTGCGCCTCGATTTTTGCAATTGGGTATTAATTTTAATCAACAAGGATATTTCCACACTGCAGTATTGTTTTGAAAAGAAAAACAAGAATGTACATGTATCACTCGCGAGAAACAGTATTGTACATGTGCTATCAATGTCAATAAGCTCATTCAACAGATTTCCATTCCGCAAGCAACATCGATAGCAGCGAGGACAGTAGAAATGTTTTCCCGATTCGAGAGCTGGTTTGCCAAACAGCGAGCTAAGTGCAATCGTATCCCCTGGAGCCATTGCGCACGGCCGGAAAAGTCCGCATCAACCGAATTTTCGTTCACAGATCGCTTAAATTGGACATCCGAAGCGGGTCGCTGCAGGTAACATTCGCAGTGCCATTCCGCCTTGAAATCCGATTAGAATGCATGCGTTTAGTTGGGTTTTTTGTTCTTGTTTTACAGTTCCCCCAGACGTTTGTTGACCAATTTCTTGTCTGAACGTAACATCAATAATGAAGCGGATCTGTTGAAACATTTTCTCAAAGGTAATTCTTGATGCCAACCATGGTGCTGCATTGATATGTTCAGCGATTACCCTCTCAACCTTTCTCTTTCAGAACATGACCTGTACAACAAACACCAAACGATTCAACAGCGGCGTCGGTTAAGATATCTTCTTGAACTCGAAAAGCGTACACCATTGAATGGCTATAACGAATGTGCCGATACTTCCATCGTGTTGCAATATCCGAAAACGAAAGACTCCAATGATCGGACGTGCCCGGTTGAGGTTCATTCGATGCCATTCCAACATCCCAGTACGGCAGTCTATATGTCGAGCGGTGCTACCATCTCTTCTGTTTCATCGAAAAAGATCCGACGCGTGGCATCCTTACCATCGCTGGCATCTCCAAAGGCTACAGATCCTCGGCCCGAAAATCATGTCACTGCATCATATCCAACCATCGCACGGGAAGTGCAGGACAACGATAAGCCAAAGTGTCTGAAGACTATTTCATGGCAAAAATCTGCATCAAGCGACTCACCCTTCACCATCGAAACAGCTGTGTAGAGTTTATCGCCGAGTTCAGAGTTTATTTCATAGTATGTTTCATTTCTAATTGGGTAAAGGTAACGAATTGTTTAACGCAATATCATTGCGTTACTAAAGAAGGAATACACTGCACAATCTTTGTTTTCAAAATTCCTGGTTCTTTTCCCGTGGTAATACATGATAAGATGTATTTATCCTTCCGCATTGGTTTCCTGCAAAACAATTTCTGCTGTCCGGATGCTCCCGGTCGTCATCTTCGCTGCATTGCTATGCTGCATATCTACCATTTCAATTGCTTCATCCTCCGGGAACGAGGGTCTGGGTTTCTTCAAGATAACCTGAGCTTCCGGAAAAGCACCATCATGATTCTCAAGCTTTAGTGTGCCATCCTTATGCCAGTTACGCATTTCAACGCCACTAACTACATGCATATTGTCTCCTTCATCTTCCCTCATACGTTTAGCATTCGGGAGTGTGATTTCATCCACTGCAAAGTTTCTAAAGTTGAGAAAGAAGTTATGTAGCCATTTTAGAAAACCGCGTTGTAGACATTTTCCCTACACTCACCTCGGTACTGATTGCGTGCGTTGTTCATTTTCCTCGGGATCATCTTGGTTTCTGCCGCAGCATTTATTAAAAGACTCCAACAGCGAGCGAAACATTTTGTTACAATCACTTGGACGTTTTCACGATTTTTATTTAGCTTTGCGTAGTGCCGGCGTTGGTTTTGTAGTTCTTTCCGTTCGGTGCTAAAATATACTGTACGTGAAACACTATAGGTTGGCTCGTCGAGAACATTTTGACATCGTTGACAGATGATTCTGAAGCCACGCACAATAAAAAAAAACTATTATTTTTACTGATAATTATTTATTGATTCTTTAGTGTTCGTTTCGTTGAGTAAATGATTTAATTTCTTTATTAAAAAATTGTTTCTCCATTGATACCTTTCCTCAATATCATTGTTTTTCTAAATGAACTAAATCCTTTACAATGTAAATGAAGAACACAATAAAAACACACACAGATGGCGCTTTTGTGCAATTACATTTCAAATTTCAAACCTTTTTCCAAGAAGCCTGAACAATCGACAAGTCATTACATGGGAATCATTTGTCAAATAAAAATCAAAGCGTCAAACGTGTAGTTGGTCATTAGGAAGAACGATAATGTCGCAAAAATATAAACTGTTTTGGGAGGAGTTTAGCCCAAGTCTTACAGCATATTTTGCTAAATACAGACGTGAGGGCAAATTTTTAGATGTAACGCTAACTTGCGACGGTGGAGTAGTAAAGGCACACCAGATAATTCTAGCGGCTGGCAGTCCGTATTTCGAAGACATGTTTCTAGAGAATAGACACGAGTGTCCGATCGTACACTTGCGTCATGTGTCTGTGCATGATATGCGGTTGATTCTAGATTTTGTGTACGAAGGAAAGGTTTACCTGTCCCTGTCCGAGTTGCCAAATTTTATCAAATCGGCTGAAGACTTGCAGATACGAGGTATGTTACAATCCAACGCAACTGGGGCTAAAGCCTCCGATACAGGGCATGTCGTGGAGGAGTTATGTGAAACGGTTACTTCGCTTGCCGTACCGATCAGCGAGTCGATTAAAAATATCACCAAACACTGCTCGCCAGAGAAAAGCATGCTGCAAGTTGAGCCGGACATGGTTCAGGTTAAAAACGCACCTGTGGATACAGTACCGATTAGCAATGATGGCGACGAGCACATGGGGCGACGAGGACGTGATGGCGACGACGGCAAGGATGACGAGTGCTTTTCGTCCAATGAGGGCATGATGCGGTCGTACCAGATGCAGGAGCCTCTGCCACACAATTCACAACAACATCTCAATTTTGAAGCGGTAGTGCATAAGTCCCGGCGTGAGAGCATCGCAGTGATGCCATCCACGCCGGAGGAACGAACGTTTGTAGATAAGAGGAAAAGGAAAATGTCCGTCCCACCTGAATTCCCATCAATTTCCACGCCTTTTCTCGAGATGAACGAACAACAGAGTCAACCATTGCCTGGAACTTCCTTTACGATGTCCAACGCAAATAATGAGAACCCGCCAGACCCTGCTAGAAACCGAGTGGCTCATTCTTCTAGAGATATTATAGCCACGCGCCGGCACCTGCTTGAAACCTTTGAAAGTTTATCAGCACTTTATAGCCGTTGCAAGATTTGCAGCCAAACAGTCAAATGTATTGCCACTCACTACGTTACGCACTTTCCGGGCACCTACATCTGTACAATGTGCCCGGTTATTTACAAAACAAGGGGAAGCTGGACCAATCACCTGAAGACCAAGCATCAGACGGACTTGATATCGCAATCAATGGCTACAGAATCAGTTGAACGTAATGTGCGCAGCGTCCAATGGGAGCAGTCATTGTAGTGGTTATTGCGTAGTCAGTGCGCAGTCGCTACCTGGTGAGCTACTGGCTGGCCAAACCTTTTAAATTTTCCATTTCCACTTCACCTGCATCCGATGTTCATCATCGGCCCCTCACAATTGTTAATCTTATATGAGGGAACAATGATTTCTCCAAGTGCCTTACAATAATAAAAAGTGTACACATGGTTTACGCATTGTCTTTTCCAAATGTCATAAAACGGTTATGAGAAAATTGTATCCATTATCGAAAGAAATTGCGAGCAAAAATAAACATCCACTCAGTCGTAGATGTAGAATGCGGCATGGTAAGAAACTATTATGAGAAGCGGTAAGCTATTTTTCTAAAAAATTATTGAAAAAGTTTCTCTCATTTTCACCTGAAGGGTTAACTCCACTACAAAGTTGTTAAGTGAACATAAAACAATGTTTTATCGAAAAAAAGACATTAACGTTTACTCGTTTCAAGAGGTTTGTATCGACTGGATGGTGAAGTGTTCAACGCGCACAAGTCTTGATAAGGAAAGTGCAATATGCACCGGAACGAAATATTGAATCGTAAGAGAGGGTTTTGTTGGGCAGTTTCCGGTTGAAAATTCTGTAACCAGTAACCGTTGTCCATTTTACAGCTCCGGACATTTGGCACAAATGGACACCCTGACGGGCGAGGAAGAAAAGGAATTACTAGAAATTATCGGCGCCATCGATGTCAGCAGATTAGCAGAGCTGCGCGATACATTTTTCGTCAGATACCATGAACCCGAGCCAGAGTTTGTGCAGAGATTTGTCTCGCTTAGACGTAGGTATAACAAAGTGAGCACAACATCCACTCACTAGGATCATGGCGTTAGAAAGGACCATGCGCAATAAGATGTTTCGTGTGATATACTATCCAGAGTTTGAGTGTTTCTGCTTCCGCTGCGATGGTACGGTCATCGATTAAAACTATTACAGTTCTTTCAATTGCAAAAAAAAAAAATGCAGTAACTTTTATTATTTGTATCTTCGGGGATTCCCCTCCGCTTTTACTACGAGTAGTTGTGATCTTTTGTTTTCAATTTATTACAGGCTTTCGTTTACATTATTTCTACTTCATTCCTTTTTTTCCTACGTCCTAACACACCACGTACGATAAAATAAAATTTCGACACAACGTAGACACGGAAAACAAACGAGGCGAAATAAGACCGAATAGAAATATAATTTAGAAAAACACATATGATGGAATTCATTTTTAATGAATCACAGTAACAAGGCTACTCTGTCTTCCACGTGGTCCTTTTTGTTTTATGATATTGCCTTTTCTGCTTTCAGAGATATAACACTAAAAAAATTAACATCCTGTGTTTCTATAAACTTAGATAAACAAAGCTGTGCTTCTTACTACACACACGTACACACATTTGATGTTCGTTTAAACAAGAACCATACAAGGAAGTATGATATTAAGATTCTTAGTTTGTGCAGGAAGTAGAGATTTCACATACACATACGTGTTACCGCGCTATACGCCTTTCTTGGTTGATTGCGATCGACTTTGTTGGCTAAAAGGTTTGATTTTGTAAATCCCACGCATTCTAACGCAGCGAACTTGTCTGAAACTACGTGATTGTTAGCTTCAACTATTGCTCTTAAGACAAACTAATAGTAATACACCGGCTGCTGAACGATGCGAAAGCGCAGTCGCGCAACAAGACCTACGCGTAAACCATCAACGTTAACACAGCGGAGGGTGTTAAGGAATGTCTAAAATCTGTGTAAAAACTGATTGAAATTGCTGCTACCGAACATCAAGCGGGAACAATAGTGTATAACAACGTGACTACAACAAACTATGCTAACTAATTTAACGAGAATATTCTTCTCTCTCGGGACGGAATGCGTTGCCAGTGGAATGGAACGTGTGTTTTCTAAAGATAATGCTGCCTACAATAACTCTACATTAAACATTGGAAGACCACAATAATTGTTACGCTCAGGATATGTGTTATGTGTAAAGAGAATTTAAAATGTAACATTAACAGCTAGTGAATTCTAAAACAAATGGCCCATCGTAAGGCGGCGCGCGCTTTTTTGAGAATGTGCGCGCTGGTACCCATCACTCTAATACTCTCTTGCGGATCTATCCATACAATCATCCTGGACTGTTACATGCAATACTTTACATTCATTCATTGATACAAGAAAAAGGGGTGCAGAACGAAGCTAAAATACTTCACACAAACACGAGAGAGTTAGCGAGATAGCGGGAGAAAAGTCGTGAGATTACAAATTGATTATCTATTTCTTATTTGAAATAACGAGCTTTGCTAAAATATTTTCATACCAACAACATTCCAATAAGAACGGAGTAAGGCAACCGTTGTGTAGCTTGGTCCTGCAGTGAGCTAACGATTCTACTTTTCCGATAAGATAACTATAGGAAAGCAAGAAAACATCCGCAAGTGCACTTGTTTGTGACTTTGTGTGACTGTCGACACACTAACGATTCTCGCCTACTTAGTAAACCTCCATTCTTATCACCTAAATCCAATTCGATTGTGCCGATGCCATTTGATTGACCGAGCACGCTCGGTTCTGCTGCTGCCAACTATTTAATTTATCTCTAATATGGATGTTATTCGCTTTTCCGAGGGCCGGCATGAACAGCGGTAGTTCGCGCGCATAAATACTATATTTACAAATCAGTACGTTTTGTTTCGTATTCTTACTACAGAGATGGACGCGTGTTTTCCAAATTGGACGGAATGTGTATGTTTGTATGAAAGTGTGCAATTGCCATCCTTTCTCTAAACATCTGTGCTGTGCGTTTGGATGCGCACCTTCTTAACGCTACCGTTTCGCTGCATCCGTGGCGATTGATTGCCACCGGAGTAGCCGGGATTGCGGATGCCCAACCCGTCCGTGGTCGAGTTTGGCGGGCGGGGTTTCTTAAGACTCGATCGTAGCGGTGTTCTCGTCACCGAGCCGGACCCGATCGTTGAACCGTTCGAGACGGTCGTGACGGTGGTGTTAACCGACTGCATGCTACCGTTCATGCCGGACGAGTACGGCCGTCCAGATGAATCCGTTACTGCAATGCCTATGGAAGTAAAAGACAGAGAAATTTGTGTTTGAGATTATGGCATGAGGATGATCCCATATCCTTCACCTCACTTACCGTTAGGATTGTGTGATGTTTCTCGAAAGCCGGGATTGTTGTACGTTGATCCGGTACGGGCTGCTGCACCTCCGCGCCCATTGGCCGTAGCAGCATTCGACAGCATCGTCGGATCGCCGTCGGGCCGTTTTGTGAGGATGCGATCGTACGCGGCCAGCGCAAGCAGGGCAAGCGACAGTGCCGTGACGAGAATTTGCAGATAGAAGGAGATCCCCCGGGTGATCTGATAGCCGCGGGCATAGTCATCGGTTTGCAGGGCGAACAGGATGGCGGCCGCTAGCGAGAGACCGGCGGCCAGTACGGTAGCGACTAGCTTTAGAAGCACGAGCGCTTTGTAGCTCATGCAGACACGATCGCGGGACGATATCATCGCTATCTGAATGATGCTCAGGATGCAGAAGATGCCAAACAGTGCACATCCACCGACCGCCAGCAGTCCGCTCACAAACACTACGGCTGATGGGTGTGATAGGAAACATGGTAAAATACGTGGTTTTATATTTATGTATTTAATTCAAAGCGAAAACATGAGCACTACATAGACCATTTAAAACGCAACTTCGTAGACGTACAACATGATAAACTTTTCTTAGTTCATGAACAGAAGAGCAGCAGAAACTCAAAAAGAAACGAAGAAATCCCCAATGCTTTCTCCGTGTTAATATTATCAATAAAACATCGCACTCGCTCGTTAGCGATGCTGTTGTACACAAACCAGAGTTCAGCTTCTCTTCCACGACACAACTACTACCATGCAAAATCCAAAGAGCATTCCATCATTTAATGATCGCTCATATTGTCTGATAAGAAGCGTAGCCGAACTACGCTCCCGCAAACAGTTAGTGTTTGTGCCTTGAATGAAGTAGATCGCTGGTTTTTTTCACTATAAGATCGCGGTTATTGTAAGAATGTTGTTACAAAACAAACAACTATTTCTCCTGCTGGGATTAGGATTTCTCGCCTCCACTAACGGACTGTTCATCAATCCGTACGAAAAACTTTGGCCACGCGGTGGTCCAATTTCATCCTCACCGAACAACAAAGGCAACAATGGTGAACCCCTGCTACTATCGCCCTACATCGAACGGGGAAGCATAGCGGAAGGTCAAAAGGCGGCACGGGTCGAACACAGCCGCATTCAAGGGTTCGAATCCTACGCTGGATTTCTCACCGTAGACAAGCGCTTCAACTCCAACCTCTACTTCTGGTACTTCCCGGCGAAAGCGAACCGTACCACGGCACCGCTCGTTCTCTGGCTACAGGGCGGCCCGGGTGCCTCATCCCTGTTCGGGCTGTTCGAGGAGAATGGACCGTTTCGTATCACGCCCGAACTGGTGGCGGTAGAACGGCAACACTCCTGGTACGAAAACCACAATCTCCTGTACATCGACAACCCGGTCGGGACGGGATTTAGCTTCACCGATAGTGAGGCTGGCTACGCACGCAACCAGGTTCAGATAGGCGAGGAACTGTATTCAGCCGTGGTACAGTTTTTGAAACTCTTTCCCGAGCTGCAAACGCTACCGTTTTACATTACCGGTGAATCGTACGCTGGCAAGTATGTTCCTGCGCTGGGCTACACGATTCATACGAAAAATGCCAATCCAGTCAACCCGTGGATCAATCTGACCGGTATGGCCATCGGCAATGGGTACAGTGATCCGGTGAATCAGCTCAACTACGGCGAGTATCTCTACCAGCTCGGGCTGATCGACAGCAATGCGCTGGACCGTTTCGAGCAGGACGAGCAGTCGGTTGCGACTTGCATTGCCAAGGGCAATTATCGCTGCGCGTTCGAAATCATGGACGATCTACTCGACGGCGACGCTAACGGCGGAGGATCGTTCTTCCGCAACGTGAGCGGCTTCGAAACGTACTACAACTATCTCAACACGGCCGAGAATCCGTCCGATGCGATGTTGCTGGTGGCTTTTCTGATGCTAGACGAAACGCGACGCGCCCTCCATGTCGGCGATCAACCGTTTCACGATTTGGACGAAAACAATATGGTCGAACGGTTCCTGGAGGAGGACGTGTTCGAAAGTGTGGCACCGTGGATTGCCGAGCTGCTGCAGCACTATCGCATCATGTTCTACAACGGCCAGCTAGACATTATCTGTGCGTACCCGATGATGGTGAACTATCTGCAAATGCTGCAGTTCGACGGTGCCAACTACTATCGCAGCGTACCGAGAGGCAAGCTGGAGTTTGATGGGGAAATTGCCGCCTACTTTAAGCTAGCGTTCGGGCTGGTGGAAGTTTTGGTGCGTGATGCGGGCCACATGGTACCGCGCGATCAACCGAAATGGGCTCACCGACTGATAACTGCCTTCACGCATCCGGGCTCGGTCGTTGGTTTCGTTTAGGTGTGAATGAAAATTGCTCTTTTAAACCACCGTCAGCTTTTAGTCGTTCTGCAGACAGTTCCCAATAACCGTTAGTAAACAAAACTAAGGAATAAAATATACACCTTATCGGCGCCGATTAAGGGTGGGCACAGTCTTGTCTAGGCTTTCTAATTCATAACGCGCGTCTCATGCTTTACTTTCACTTGATGTCACTTTGTGTCACGTCGTTCTTACCGTCCGGTTTGAAGCGTCCAATGTCACCGCACCGTTCCCGATAGCTGAGCACCTGACACTTTTGCCACGGGCCGAAATAGCCACGATCCTCTAAGGAAAAGAAATGGTAAGAGAAAAGGGGAAAATAATTAACATCAGTACTGCACACACACACACCTTCCATCCCGTCGTTTACTGACCTATTCCACGGCCCTCGTAGTACGCCCATACCGGCACACCGACGGCTGTCGCACTGATGACCAGACAGAGGAATCCCACCGAGGTCACTATCACGGCGTAAACGTTCGGCTTAATTCCCGCCATGTCGCTGCTGTCTCTGGTGTTGGTGGTAACGGGCCGCTGCTAGCTGTTCACGCAAATGCTGTCGCATCTCGCGCGCTGCGAGTTGATCTTCCCTTCCCAGGCCGGTGCAACTGCTCGCTTCCACGGCAACTTGCCGTGTTTGCCGTCCCAAGGATGGTGTTGCGATTGGGTGTCTCTCCGTACGGCTTTCTTCGTGTCCGCGATTTGTCAAGGTAAAGTTCCACCCGACGGAACCGCGATCGTTGCCGCGCTAATTACTGTAGCAAGCCCGGACGTCGATCACAGAGGACGGTGCTGGACCGGGTTTTCGCGTTTGTAAACTAAAATCGGTTCAAGCCGAACTGGTGCAAGCAAGATGGTGCTGAAAAGTAAAAACAAAACAGAAAGAAACAAATCAATTAACGGTCCACTGAAGCAAAAGGGCTCTTTTCCCCCTTCTGCCCGTAGGCGACACCACCACCAACCAATAGGTTGATGAGTTAAACGATTAAAGGCGCGTGCCTTTTCTCCCAATCGTTTGCGAACAAATGTCTTACAAGCCGGTTCTCACACGGGGAGAAAGGAAAGAACACCAGAAAACACTCACACACAGGCACCACTTGTCTTGTCTTGACAAAGTGTTGGACAGTGCCGTTTTTTGCCCTGTTCGGTATGACACACGACACAGACCTCAGCCCCTGATGGATGGATTGTGCGGTTTGGGAAAGTAATTAAAATTCCAATTCCAAAGATTGCATCGAGAGCAGCCCGTGATTGGATTGCACAAATGGGTAAATAACAAAACAGTAGGCCTCGCCACTCGATTTGCATGTCGTTTGTGTGGAAGGGGGGTGGCGGGGTTTGATCGTAAATAGAAACTGTGCCTTCACAATAGCATATTGTGTTCTCAAAATGGGTTCCCCTCGACAAAGTTATCGTTTGGTGGCGCGGCGTGGAATTAAAACGAGTACTGTACGATCGTTTAAATTAATGAGCGATTAAAGGGAGGAAGCACTACCAAAAAAAAAAAATAGAAGCGAAGATTCACGGTGTTAACATGGTAAAAAATTATTGCCTGCCACTTATCTACAAAAAAGCAAAGTGATAATCTTTAATGAGTTAATCATTTTTCACACTCAAAAACGGTAAGTGGGAAACGACAAATTGAACATCTGTTAGCTTGTTTAGTATGTCTAGTGTTGCGTCATATTGCCCATGCATTCACGCCCTGAGTTGTATGGTGTATTGTATGCTAAATTGTTGTGCTGAATATTCACTTCACAAAAAAATAATAGGCTGGCCCATCAGTCTCACAACTTCTTACGATGAAAGGCACTCTTTTTGCGCTTGTATGGCAGAACAGTTCTTTCGGATTGTAGACGTTAGAGTATGAACCGATTGATCGTCTAAATGTCAATCGATCTCAATTGGTTCAATCGGAATGCATCTGACACAACCGCCAACAACAACATCAACAACAACACAGGCTAGCAAACAAAACCACCTG
>KB675247.1:0-20139 GCA_000349165.1 Anopheles christyi | reverse complement strand
ATGGAGTTTATCATCAAGGGATAGGGCAAATAAACGGACATGACTGTTTCTTGTACGAGAAGGTGAAGCAGACGATGGTGCAGATGGAAAGGGAAAAGGTTGGTCCTTAGATGAGAAAAGTTATGACCAGAACCTGCACTGAATATGTTTGTTTGTGTTTGTGTGTGTGTTTGTGGTAGAGAGAGAGAGAGAGAGAAAGAGAAGGAATGAAACATCCCGCAAGGTTGATGAACTTTCTCTTACCCCTGTGTACGTGTAGAGATATTCCATCCCAAAACTTAGTCGGACCACAATCAATTGATAAACTTTGATTTATGTACGAAGAAGCACATGTTTGTTATGAGCCACGACGCAAGATGACGTTGCCAAACTCAATGCTTCATACAGTTTTCTTACACCTTTTTGCTGGGTGCGTGGTGCTATTTGTCTTAATAAATCATTTTAAATACAAATTGCAAACAGAGCAAACTTTCAGTCAACGCATTAATTCAACGACTAATTGAGATGAATCGGGTTGAAACCATCGCCTAGCAGTTCCCAATGACAAACTCACTAATGTGAATAGGGTAGCAATACTGGAAAAAACTCACACGCATCCCTGAACTTCACACGCTTGCCGTTTGCAAATGAACCATCATCTGGTACAATGTCAACCGCTAATTGACAGCACAACATTGGTCTTTTATCATGTTGAGTGACATTTTTGTTTCTCACCACTCTACGCGACGGCTAATTAATTCGACGGCGTGCCACACACACGTACGAGGCCAAGTATAAACCGTTGCAACGAAAAGACAGACTCTACAAGGTACCGCTTTTGTCTCGTTAAAAGGAAGAAACAACTTTGCTCCCCACTGAACTCGCTCACTAGTTATCTGGTAATTAATCTTTACAAACTGATTACTCCGAAGGGAAAGGCACATCGATTCAGTGAACAATCGATTCCTACTCACCAGAATAAGCTAACAGAAAGCAAATGCTTCTTTGCTGTTTTCCTATACTCCAAAGCGAGGGGACACATTGTTGGCGGCCAATTGAAAAGAAATTCAATTACAACAAATCGATTTCGGCAATGGACGCAGCATCATTCCAAGTAACGAAACAATACAACAATATACATACACACACAAACAGGGGAAAAGGAGGAAATGATTCCACCGGCAGGCGCTGTATGTCATGCAGAAGGTAAAATTTGTAAACGGTAAAGTATGGGCAGCAAGTAGAGCCACATTCTTTGGCGAGTCGGATGCCAACGTTTTGCTTTCTGTCGCATTCCTTACGCTCCCTGGTTTACCGGTTGGAGCAATATTCGGAATGTACTTGTTGGGAGTGGGCGAGTGGAAAAAGCAAAAAAAAACATAACCTCGTTAATCCGCCCGCAACCCGCAAACAAGGGGCTACGGAACCAAAAGGGAAGAAAATTCAATTTTCCTCGCTTGTTCGTCCGAAATCGCTCGGGATTATGTTTCTTTATGATTTTTATTAGTTTTATGCTTGTTGATTGCTATCGTGTTTCCGATTCAATTGTGGCCTCGTACTTCGGCGCAAGGAACGTTCAAACATATATATCCTTCGCTTATGATTTTTAGCTGCTTTGCACTGCAGGGGAGGTTCTGTAGTATTTCCTTTTCTTCGCCTTCTACCCAGTTTGTCCACTTACCGCAGACGCACGCTAAACGGTTCGCGAATCGACGGATGACGAGACGGGTACGGAACGGTACGGTTGCGGAGATCATTACATACCGTTTGCCATGTGAAGGTAAGGCTGAGAAGCAAATCGTATGGCTTTCACTTTCGAGTAGATCACTCGGCGTGTAAGTGAGCAGAAGAGTAAATTCAATTTCGCTACCGGAACCTATAAATCAACAAGCAAAAGCAGCCCCAAAATCCATGCTTCAGCTCCGGCTGCATTTTTTAAGCTCATGTTTTGGAGCACCATTATTTCCGCCAGGTCATTCCGCCTACGCATACCTCCTCGAACAATGTGTTGATGAGAGACGCGGTCGCCTGTAGAAAGGTGCCTGTGCGAGATTTAAGGGCCATTAAAAAGTACGCTGCACAGTGACTGGGTCAAGTGTTCTCCGTACTCGAAGGCAGATGGGCAAAGAGATGTTATCAAATTTGATTCAATTATATCGGTGTTCTTTCCGCTAACAAGCGACCATATTTAACAATGAACCGGAGTGTAGGCACAAAAGAGTCGTGCAACCGCCGGTGCGCGGAAGCGGAAGCTTACCGCAGCTGGACCGGAATACCGGAAGTGCTCAAGCGGTTGGGTTGCGGTCGTTCGCCGGAGGATGGAGTAGCTTGCCAGCTGCAATGCTTGCTTCTCAGTGTAGGTTCGGACGAGTGTTTCCGTTTCGTAACGAAATAAAATACCCCCTCCCTCCCTCAATCTTTAGCTGTTTCTGCCTCCGGACGAAACCAGACCTAGTGTCTTGTCTCACACGTTGTGCTCAAAATCGTGCAACTGGAAGTGGATTATTTTTATGTGTTTACAGCCATCGTTCGCTGGACTGTTCGTAATGCTCGTATTTTCTGCGCTTGACGGTTGACTACCGGTTTTTGCCTGGCAGTACCAAATACAAAATGTGTATGTGTGTATGCACCATACCGTTGGATTCACGAACCACTCGAGGATGTTCCGACACTTCCTTGTGTTTGTGATTTTTATTCACATCCATGCCTGTGTCCTGCAACCATTGCTTCCCTTGCCGTTGGATGGTTGAAATTCGATTTCTAACCGGAACCAAACGTCCTTTACCACTGTTGCACGACCTGTTTCTTCCAGCAACATAGCAACATAGAATCGGGTAGCTTCTTCAATCTGTCTTGGGAATAAATCGTATTTACTAGCAAGGTAACGGCAACGAGCACTTGCCAACGGACACGCCTTCACAATCGAGCCACAGCCCGGACACGGTACGAACGAGGGACAACTGTCAATTATAGGAAAAAGAAAGTAATTCAGTTGCCAAGTAACTTTCGCGATAAAACTCAATTTCTTTTTTGCAAAGTAGTTGCTAAATACATTTGGTGAAAACTCAATTTTAATACTTCCTTGCCGTAAGAGGCATTAGTTTATAGTCGAACTTTTCAATAACCTGATAAAAGGCGCATTATGCGTATCATAAATTTAATGATCAAAGAGCAGGAAGGGAGGTCAATAAGAGGGAGAGCATGTCTTTTGTCTCTTTGCCAAACATATGCTTTGTTGTGACACAATCAATTGAATATGAAGGTCACTTTTCTTCCTCGTGTACACTTTACGAGTGCAATAAAATGGAAGTAAAACGAGTTAATGATTCATTCGCAGTAAATATACATCTTTGCACTCTCCATTTTGTAAACAATCAGTTAAACACACATACAAACTCGCGCACGCATATACAAGCTTATAGTAAGAGTCACAAGCGTTGTTTAAATGGAAAAATGAAACCCAGTTTCGTTCGCTGCAGCAGGTCGACGACGAGTTTTTTGACATTTTACGTTTTCCTCAAGCTGCCAGTAAATAGCTTTTCAATGAACATGTTTGCGGGGTAGTTTTGGAGTGGGAGCTTTGATAATGTTCTTCAAAATGATGCATTAATACTGGAAGCATATTTCATTCCTGCCCGAAACGCTTGGCTTCTACCTACTCAGTGCGGAAAATTCAATATGATGGCTTACTAGATGTTCTATAAATCATTTAACCGTGCATAGTAAGAGCTTGAACCGCCTGGAGCTTCATCAAAACATTCTCCCAGTTCAATGGGATGCACGAAAAGAAAAATCTATCACTTTACCCACTGGGGTGCTACAAAAATATCATGAACATAAAAAGTGTAACCATTAACCACACTTGCCATTCGCTTGTACATGCGATGAAGATGAACAAAACTAGACATAAATTAATTGCCGCACTCGTCTTGAGCTTCTAAACGCACGCAATATGAGTTAGTGTGTGTTTGAATGTTGTCTGCTGCTGTGGTAATTCTTTCTTCTTTATCGCTGCTGGAATACCCCTCGGAATGACTTCTCGATAGAGAACCTCCAACAATGCGACACAGCTTGATACCCGACTGCCGAGCAGAAGCTGATATATTGGCCATGGTCTAATAAAACTCATAAATAACGTACTTGAACATTATCGAAAAGACTGCAAAATTTATTGGCCGCTTGATTTCGCATACTCGTGCAAAAAGAAACACGATTACTTGTGGGTGGTTTGGTGTGCGTTTTGGGAGGGGGGATGAGGTGAAGAAATTATGAGGAAAATGGAAAGGGTTGGTCGTACGTTTCGGTTTCGACTTTGGGCACGCACCACGCACGATCACTTTCTTCCGACAAGCCACACATTTGGTCCTTTTGTTAGGCCTATGAGGCAAGCACAAGCACGTCCTAGCAATATCTTCAGCTTGCAAAAAGTTTACGCGTATGACAAGTTGATTTTGAGTGTCGATACCTAACGCAGATTGAATTGAAACCCTTGCGGCGTACAAAAACTTTCCCTGAGCCTAGAGCTCTCGGAAACGATCATCACGCAAGCATTTTTTTTCCAAAATTACAATGTGATGTGAAAGAGAATCTTCTTCATTTAAATCCCCACTTGAAATTGTTATGAATTATTTTTGGAAAACTCATTTTTCGTAACAAGGATCACTTAACCTTTGCAGTAGGAAACAAATAAATATAAAATACCTTAACACAATTTTTACCATTTTGGACCTCTCATTGTCTCCTAGGAAACCATTACCATTGGACTCGGTTGCCCATTTTTGCAATGTCCGTTTGTGCAAAATGGTTGAGTACCTTTCCCCACATCCTTCACAATTTTCATGATTGACCGCTTCAGTACCGTTGTCATTCGTTTCTAACTTATATCCCACCCCCTCCTTTCTTACCCACGCCCGCTGCTCGTGTCACAGAGGACACACCGTGTCGAGGATGATGGTCGTTATAAAGCAATTTTCTCGATTTTTGTCCTAAGGAGCAGTGCTCGTAACTGCCCGGTGGTTGGGTGACTGGCTTCTTTCGCCAGAATTCGTTCGTACTTTTGTCGCCTCGGTTTTATTTTATTCTTTTTGCTCACGTAGCCATAATTAAATCTGACTTGGCCCGTGCTCTGCAGCGGCAAACGCAGGTCGTTAATTTAAACTCGATTAGAGTAATCCAATTATGATGAATTTCAGAGTGCGCCCTGTGAAGAGCACCAAACTTCTGGGTCTCCCACACTCGCCACCCGATTACTGCGCTGATGCGTGGACTTAGGAAATGGATTCGGTTCAAAAGGTCGGTATGCATAGAGACTGGGCAAAGCAAAGCAGTGCCGACCTGGGCGATGGTTAGGAATACGGGAGTGCACTAAGTATGATAATGGTATAAAACAACTCAAGCGATTTGTTTCATCGGAACCGTCGGCTAAGTCTCAGTTATGCTAATCCCGTTTGCGCTCGTCAGAAATGGGACGAGTTGAGCAGTTTACGGTTGTTGCGGTGACATCACCACAAACCATCAAATGGTTATGCTTTGAGTGAATGTAGTGATTCGATTTAGTTTACAATGTTGTGTATTGTATAAAATTTATAGTGTAAAAGATTCTCCGAATTGGTAAATTGATTGTAAATTAAGAAATTTTCTTAATTAATGAAGACTAGCTGTCTGGTTAGTGGCATTTTAATGAACTTTATTAAGTTTATCTGCCTTTCATTTAGTATAAGAGAGAAGAAAAAAAACGGTCCAATTTTCCAGCTTCATAACTCGATTACGAAATCACTCGTTTGGGTAAACTGGCACAAATCGCTAAAAGCATTCTTTTCTACGCGATTAATATTGTTTCCACTTCAAATGCAACAGCAAGATCGATTGCGATTTGTTTTTCAAGCATAATTTTATTAAATTGTGCTGTTTTATGATTGTCAAACCCCAGACACCTAGCAAACATTGGATCAATGCTATATTTTGCAGAGAATTGGTGCAAAACGGTGAAATAAACATCCTTTTGTCTAAATTTATCATATCAAACAATCCAGAACATCAACAGAATTTGGAAATCATAGCAATGATTGATGAACTACCTTTCCACCAAAACGTCTCTTTTCATTGTGCTTGTCTCCTTGTCATTTATGTTTGTGAAGTTCCTGTTGCGATCCCAATCACTTGCTTCGATCGAATTTCTCACTCTTATTGATTACCTTTCGACGATGCGAATATTACAAATGTGTTCAATCGATGTACCATCTCTACAGTGTTTGCGGTGCTTTCAAGCGTTATTCTAGGAAAGTCTATCATCCTGCTACCGATCTTCACTGGTAAGCTAAGACCATGTTACACAAAAAAATCAGAAAAAAAACTTGTGCTCTCAGATGTCTTCAAAGGCGCTCTGCTTTGTGTCTTTTCCCACCTCAAAGTTATGATGTTTTCTTTCGAGCCAGCTCTTTCACCACTTTCTCTTGCTCCTCAAAATTTGTCCACGAAGCTTGAAATTCGAGACCCAATTTCCCACCGAAAATATGCTCCACGCTTTTCTTGTTTTCCGCCAGTTAATGGCGACGCATTTCCATCTCCGCACAATTTACCGTGCTGTTGTTGCTTTTCTTCTTTTCATTTTGTTTTTTTTAAACGAGTCTTGCAGAGTTGGTAAGGAGCTCATTTGGTGCCCATTTCTCGATCAAGCCGCCATGTTTTTCAAACTTTGCTTCATGGGCTACCGGGCGTCTCCATCTGTGGGTCTTGGTTATCAAAATGTTCCGAACGACTTACCATCCTACCCAGCACTTCACGGGTTCAGCTTTTTGGCTCGACGGCACCCTTAACCCACCATTTGCGTCTTTTAGGAGTTTTTCTTTCTCTCTTCTCTCTTGTTTCTGCCGAATCTCGTCCTCTTGCTCACACATAAACCACCCTTTGGCCTACGGTGTTCAACGAAAAGCATCGCCCCACTCGGACAAAGATTCGCCTCAGTGCAAAGCAAACGAAAGGCAGTGAAAAAGATTGTCCCAACGGTATGGTCGGTTGCCCCAAAAGAGCAGCATAATGGAAGAACAAAGTAAAGACCATCGATGTGTATAATGTTACCTCGACATCCGGACGGTGAGGGATCCTAGGGGCAGTGAAATTGTACATGTGTTGGTTTGGCATTATTCTTTTCTTCTACAATGCTGTGTCAAGTAAGAAAGATGGTGGTGATGATGCTGAAAGCTAGCTGGAGGTGTAAGCTGTCCGGTTTGTTTACTTTATGATTGGAAATGGGCGAGAAGGACGAAAAACAGGACTTCAACCATGCATAAACGTTATCTACCTAAATGTTGTTTTTTGCTCGTCGCTCGAATAATGGGAAATGGAAATTCTTCATTTGACTTTTTCCTTTTAAACTCTATCTGCACACTGATTCTCTTTTGTTATCAGTCGGAAAAATTTTAAAAGACAAAGTGAAAAAACCGGTGGATGCTCCTTTCTCTCCTCTCGCATAAGGCTCGAATGCGTAACAGCAGAAAAAAAGCCATTTAGTGATAACTCCTCATCACTTTTTCGATATGCTTTATCGTTTCCAACGTAGTTCTTTTACGCTTTTCTTGCCTTTTTTGCCAAGATTAAGAAAGCTAAGCCTTATTTTTCTTCATCGATTTCTCCTTTATTTTATTTGTCTGATGCGATATTACATTGTGTTGCATTTTTGGCGCAACAAAATTACACACATGGAGGAGCAATTGAGTTTAATTATTATTTTAAGCTTTCGACGCTTTTGATATTGATGTTTTAACTATCAATTGTATACAACATTGTTTACTTGTGTGCTGATCGGTTAACTGCAAAAGTTTTACTCGTCTCCGATTAAACTTCATTATACAAATCCTAATTGTATGATCGGCCATGGAAATATACACACCTGAAGCATTTGCTCGTTGAAAATGTATAGAATATTCCTTTATTCCACAAACAACAGCTGTACGTTAAAAGCTGGATAACTTGTGTGATTCTGAACATTGATCATGTTTTTTTAGACAACCTGTTTTCAAACCAAAACAAACCATTCCGCATTTGACGTTTATAAAATCTAAGCACCCAGTGTTTAAACAAAATGAAAAAGTGTTTACAATATGGACGCATTAGTATTATTAAGCCATAGCGAAAAATGACATCGAAATCAACGATGTTGAGATCAATGGCAAAAGCGGTAAATTCTATTGTAAAACCCTGTAATGATTCTTCTGACGTTCGATTCTGAAAACTTTTATCACACATGAAGCTCACATTTCACATTGGTACTTGAAGCAAATGAAGCCGAAAAATATGATCATATTTAAATATGTTGTTTCTGAGGATTTCAATAAATGTGTTCAACATATTTATAATAAATGAAGGCCTTTTCATTAGGACATGATGTTTCGGTATGTGAATAGGCCCAATGTTTCTTTCTCTGAAGGTGAAATAACATTGAATATTTACATTGTGTCGTTTTACGTAGAACTGCAAAAAACTGGAATATTTTCTTAATACAGTGATATCAGAATTGAAACATAACCGACTACCTTTTCCATTAACTATTGAAAAGCAATTCCTTGGAACATTTGACATCACCGAGAGCGATTTCTTATGAAATATAAGAAGCGAAATGAAGTCAAGCTCAAACATCCTTAACTTTTCTTTTTCTACCAGCAAGTTAGTCGCAAAGAAGCACAAGAATATAAATGCATTCAATCACGACTTGCTTCAGTTTATAGTTTGCCTGATATGTTTCTGTACGACAGCTCCATATTAATGTTTGCCCCATATTAGTTCAAATCAATACATCCGCAATGTGTTGTACGCTCCCTCAGCAGTATCACTCCTGATCGTACACCTTCGCTGTGAAATGGAAATTGAAACTAAACTATTGCTTTCACATGGTAAACGTGGAGAATTTGGAGAAGGAACAAACGATTCTCAATAGCACTGCTGCCACGTTGCTTTTGCTGTCGACATTTGGCCGACCAGAATTTCTGTCGATCCATTTTGAAAAGCGGAGATCCTGAGCGGTTGCCCACCGGAAATGGGAAATTGTCAGGAAGTTGACGGGATTGGTTGCAGGCGCATCTTCTGGTCCTCATTGCCTTGTTCTAGCAATTGTTTGTTGGAATCGCCTTGTGCAAAGCAACACGACCAGCGAGCGAGCAAGTGAGCGGACCTGTGAAGCCATACGTCTTCCCCGCCTGGTACAGGATTATGTATCACCGCCAGCTCCATCGCACCATTGTATTGTGTCGTACTGTCGGTCGTATCCCTCCCACACCCGTTAGTTGGTGGTACACTCGGCCCAAAAACACTGGTCACAAACTAGGCCAAACTCGGAGCGCTGGAGAGCCGCCGGGTATGCAAGTCGAACATTTTCCGCCCTGAATAACGAATACATTATTACTATTTTCGGATGCACTCCCAGTGACACTACCACTCACGGCGGACACAGTGTGGATGAGTGTCGAAACTGAATCGCAGGCTCACTTCTACACTGGTAGTGCACTTTCAATTGCGGACGGCACTGTGGGGAATGATACCGATGACGCTCGTCTAGCTGAATAGTTGACCGGCTGGCTGGCTGGTTGCCTGTGCGCAAGTCATTGTAGAAGCTGAGGAGCAGCCCTGACCTCTCGATTCCAATCTAGCTGGAAAAAAATTTAGGAAGCTTAACATCTTCCTCCCTGTTACGTGAGGTAGCGGCCCCAAACCCTAGGGACCTCAACAGCAACGATTGGACCAACGCTCATGTTCGATGGTGCAAACGTTTGTGTATTCAAATGTTATGCAAAAATATTTAAATCTTTTTTTTCTTTTCTTTCCACTTGCTCTCTGCTACTGGGAGAACGTTTTGGGCTGCTAACAACAGAAACCGTATCGAGCCGACCAGTCAAAGGACAGTAGTTTGATCGGAGCATACTCAGCAGTGGAACACTTCATCCAGGCTGCAAATTCTCGGACTGTATGGAGTTGCAAAACGAAATGCTGTCTCACAGCAACGTTCGACTTACTTGCTTTCAGGAGAGAGGATAGAGTGTGCCAAAGAAGCCGCTGGAAGCCAGTCGGGAATGATAGCTACTTTCCCTTTGTGTCCAACTAGAAGTGTTCAGCTCCCTTCGTCACTTTGGTAACACGAAGAGACCCTCTCGTGCCATGCATTATGAAGCCGTTGTTTTAATTGAATTTGTAGAAATTTGCATAGCATTGTTTAGTTTATTATGCCGTATAATTGTGCGCCCCCTGGCAAATGGCACTCGGGCTATGACGAGCGGATATGGTCAGCCGTCGGAGAAGGCTCGTTAAAAAAGGTATGCCAATTGGGATGCGAAGGAGACAGGAAATGGAGGTTGAATTTTTCAAATCTCCCTACTCCTCAAGCACGGTAAAGTGAGAAAAAAACTTGAGTGCATAAATTTGCGTCACTTGTACTCCAACGCTCCGATCTAGGGGAGAGTTTTCGTGATTAGACCCTGAGTTTTGAACCATGTTTACGGCAACTTCGGCCGTTAGTTTACTTAGGCCGGGGTCTGGTTGATGGTTGATGTTCATTTTATTTCTAAGCTAGTTGCGTGATGTTTAACGACACAGAAAAAGGGAAATAGAGAGAGAGAGACAGAGGGAGGGGAGCTGGGGAGTGAGAGTGCGAGATTTTTTTTTTGTTCAGAGAAAGGACATAAACCATGTCGGGGTCGTTTCGGAATAGTCAGGATCTCTGGGGAGTATAGTCATCCTTAAATGTCTTACCCCATAAAAAAGCTTGCTAGCAATTTTGTCCAAGTTTTGCTCCTCCTGCAACATCAGCGAACAATTGGGATACATTATTCTGGCAAACTTTCCTCAATGCAAATGTATTCGTATCTCCACTCTCCCACAAATTGTAGCAGGAGGTCGCTATCGTTTCGATCTCATACCTCCGCCCCAACAAGATAATGTCGGATGACTTTTGACGAAGGTTTCTGGGACCGGGATCTCTTTTGCAAGTACGATGCCCACAACCGGTGGGATTTTGTTTTGGCATTTCCTGTTGCTGTATCGCTTTTCTTCCCGTAGCTTTACTGTATGTCACTTTTTACTGATAGAAGCAACAAGCGTTCGCGACTCTGATCTGGCTTGATTTCGTCAGTAAAGGTACAGAGTGTGCGTGCGTATGTCACCGTTAGGTTGGTACGGGCAGGGTGTTGGAGCCTGTGACAGAATTACGAAATATGATTGATGGTGATGAACATTTCAACGTACCCGTGTCCGGTATTGTTGGAATGGTTGGCCAAGACCCACACCGTCCAGTTACAGTTCTTCGGGTGTAATTAACGTAATGAGGTTCCTCGTTTGCCGGCGCTCTACGGTGAGATTGGGTACGTCCGTCAACGCAACGTTTGACATTCCGCTGCTACTCGGCCTAGAAGTTGGCAAACGTGGGAAGAGAGCTCCATGATGGATTACACAGTACCGGCCAAGTCGCGTCGGGGCAAAGATGAATGATCTTCCCCGTACCGAAGTCCGGATCGCCAACCGACGACACCGCCGACGCGAGATATGCGACAAAAGTTTTCCCTAATTGCCTGCGGTTTAATGCTCGTCCGGTGCGCTCCGGAGTACTGCGGTGGTGGTGAAAAGTCTGATAGGATCAAGCTTTGGATCGGATCGGTACGAAAGTGGGGCTGCTTCTAATTAAATCAGCTCGAGGAAAACTACTACCTACGATGGTATTTGTAGAAGCTTCCGGGGACAAATTAAGCGTCATTCATTAGATACGGTCAATTTTAGGCTGTGCTTTTTGCTTCAAACCTTACGTTGACAATGATTGAGTGTAAATGTGGTGACTGAGTTCTCACATTAAAGTTTTAAACTACGTCTTAAAATAGCTTTACTTCTTAATTTTTCTTTTGTGTAAAATTCTAACTATTAAAAGTTTATTTGAAGCCGAAAGTAAATGATGAATGATGAGTCGGTGATATTTTAATAACTGCACTATTCAACAGTACTTTATTCCTCTCTACTAAATATGTGGTTGTGTAGTACGAAGAAGTCTAGGAAGCCTGTAAGGCCAGCATGATCACGCAATATGTTACTCGTTATAACTTTACATCTTTTCTTTTTGGTATTAATCAATAGCGCAGACAGTTTATTCAACCTCAAAATTTAATGGTAACTGCTACAAAGCTACACTGTTATTCGACAAGCACAGGCGTGTAGCATTTTCACACTTCAGTTTTCTTCAAAAGTACCAATTTTCACTGCCACAATAACGGTTTGCTGGCGAGCACCAGTTCTCTTCAACCACGCCATGCCCGGAGATCCGTCGACTGCACCACAAAGTTTCCCAGCGGAAACCAAAGGCTTCCGATTTCGCTTCCTGTGCTACTTCCTGCACAAACATGTAGCACTTGAGCCCTGATTCTCGTAAACGCCCCTAGTCCTCCCTTTTTCGGGAGTCAACGGCTGCCTAAAGTGAAGCTAATTGCAGATTAAAATGAATGTTTGACTAAGCCAACTGTCAGCGTGCGGAACTAGAGACGCAGAAGGATTGCCGTGCCTAGACGAAGTGACGGAATTGAATTGAACAACGAAACTCTAGACAGGAACGATCCACCACAACGGATGCCAGTCGCCTATACAACTCCTTCGCGTTAGCTTTCTCTTTACTCACGAATATTCACTGATTAAGGGAGACGGTTCTACGGGTAACGGTCAGTCGGGTTTCCGCGCGCGCAGTTTTCACAGTGTGGGGAAGTTTTTGGGATAGGAGGAGTGAAAAGTTCTCCTTTTGCCTTCATTACGCTCAACACTAAATCACACATCTTTAGCCCAAATAAAAGCGGTATCTACCAGGCTACGGAAGTTCGGGACACAACACGGACACAATCAAATCAAAAACAGCATAAACTGAATAAATAAGCGTATAACTTTCCTTGCGGTACGATCGATCGAATTTTGGTCCGATGAACGATGACTGTGAACCAAAATTGACTAACGAATAAGGTTTACCATTCAGAGTGTCGCTGAGATAGTATACCAGGAACAAAGATTGGGTAGACTGTTTAAAGAGCTGCAAAGGTCGTAAAACGCACTTAATAATACAATTTAGTAAACTAGTTTGATGTATTGTCTTGCACGCTGAAACGAAACACTGAAGCGAATAAACATGTAATATATTGCTGGTTGTAATAAACAACTGCTTGTTTGGCTGAATTCATAAAATGAATCTATACAACCGTTCATTATTTGTTTCTTAATTTCTTTCTTTCTACAACCACTTTCAGACAAAAATTTTAAACTTCTTCATTTTCAAAACACTACTAACTGGTTTCAGGCGCTAGGTCAAGCGCATGTCGAGCGCAATTTGATTCTTTTCATTATTCACCATCATTGTCGTACGTGTATTTCATCTCAGCTCGTTCTCTTGCACTTTCAATGTTATAAACATTTGGCAGCACACATTCAACCATTCAACCACATCGTGTAATGCAATCGACAGCATTTTAGTTCAAGCAGTTTCAAAACACCGAACTAAATTGAATGAGTGTCAGTGAGTTGGCGATCGTCTGCACAAAAGAATGCAAATTGCACGTAAATGAATTCGTGTAATCAATATGCGCGTGACAGAACAGAATTGCTTACATCATGGCGTACCGAACAATCAGTCGATTTTCAATTATTTGTTGAAAAGCGGGCTTGTGATTCGTTCTGTTGCTGGAAGTTCTGTTTTGTATAAAGAAAATGCGTGATTAAAAATGTTTGTTCTAACTACGAGTCAGACAATGACAGTGACACAAATTTGTAGTACACCATGTCACAACATCAATTTGTATATAAAAAGTATATAAACGTATGGGACTGTAATTTTGTCTGTAAAACTGAACCGTGAAAATTGATTTTAAAAGCTCTCAACTCAAGTACAACTTGCATCAAACACATCCGACCAACAACTTCAACTTTATGAATTGATCAGTCCGTATACAATTTCTGAACTAATTACATGAGAAAGCACTCAAGCGTGACGTCCAACGATGGAAAACTTTCAACTAACAGTTACCTGAATTAACACCATTTGCTTAGCACGATTGTTCGGTTCATCCAAGAACACCAATTCTAAATAATTTCCATGTTTTTCCCATACGTGCAACTATTCCCCTGGCCAACAAACACACATTTCCCACAACGAGTCCATTCTTGAAATGTGTCTCTATTCATTAGGGGTATCTCGACACGCACCGAGACCACAGTCGAACCTTTTGGGTAAATGGGTTTATCAAATATCAAAGCATGGTATTATACTACCATCTATTTTAAATGAATTTGACACCTTCTGGAATTGCATGTTAACTTAGAAATTTAACACACCCTTGCTCGAGAGCATAACAAACAAAAAAACACAGATATCCAGAGCGCTGACTGTACTGGAAGGAAATCGTAAATTCTACCAACAGGAAGTTAGTTCAATGGTGTCAGCTAACTCACACCATCCGAACGCCTTATCGTTTGAACTAGGTTTGTAGCTGCTACAAAATCGATACGGCCAGCAGCAGGCAAAACCAAGAGTGTCTAAGCCCTTCTATACAGACTGGGATGGGAAAATAGTTTTGTGCTTTGTTGCGGTTCCGATTCCACTTTGAAAGATGTTTGGCTTCGATGTAATATTTCAACTCGATCTCATGTGGCACTAGTTCTATGAAGGCTCCTTTGGTCTTTATGTAGAAGGGAAAGCAGCAGCTATATCGGTGAGGAAAGAGAAACCACTTAGTTGGCTTGGAAATGCATCAATAATCTAGACTCTTTTACCAACACGCCAGAACGGGAATTCGTTAGGAATGTCTCCAGTACTAGAAAGAGGATTGTATATACACACATACACGCACACATACACACACACACACACATACACGCACACACAAAGACTCACCAACGTCCAACTCCATCCATCATCAGATTATGAGATTAAAACTTTTCATACAAATAAATTGATTTATGATAAAACATGCATGTGTGGCAAAACGCTTCTCTGCTATCTCATGGTACAAATAGATGCTTCTGAAGCTGGATCATACGCCTGACCGACGATACGCTCGACTCGGGTAGAAAATTTAAATTTGACACTTTCTAAAAGTATTTTCGTTAAGGATAAAATGCATTGCACAATGATAGAACTTTACTTCGAATTAAAGCGCCACCTAGGTGCTTTACATCTGGATAAGCAAAAGCTTATCAAAACAACTCAGCACGACAGTAACAAGAGTAACAGCAGCACCGGACAAGCACCTTTTTTTGTTTTAAGTTTGGTACGAATTCTATGATCCATTTGATTCAAGACACATCAATTGTTCATTGTTGCTAAGCGGGAGTGCCTAAGATGACGGAATAAAAAAACTATAAATTGCATAATGGTCAGTTGTTGGTCTATGTCATGGGCAGCAAGAACGCAAAAGCTTGCTTGTAACCTTGCATTGAGCTAAAAATAACAGAATTGTTTTCCATGTTTAACATGTTTGTAGAAAGTTAAACGAAAATGTAATGGAAGCATTCCCATGTTTGTTATTGTTGTTCAATTCTTTTGAAAGCCCTGTCATAACACAAACCAAATATGTTGTACGCATTTCATCTCCATTATTTTTCTTTCTATCTCTCCCTCCGTTCTATCCCTGTCTAGAAACCTCAACAATGTTTTTAAATTTGGAATGCTCCGTGTACCATAAACCACGAAATGTTGCCAAATTTGCGACCGACCCACATTCACTGTGCTGCTTCTTTTTGAAGCTCCCCATCGAAGCAATTCCTTCGACAACTGCTTGCTTGCAATTTAACGAGCGACCAGCCATTTGATTTTCCATCATCATCATCAACCTCCAATCCCTTCCAAATGCCTTTCAGATACTGCGTCCTTCGCCTTGAAATCTAGCCGCTGACGAGAGGTCTTGATCCATATCCTCCCACTCGAAGGCACACGGAGCAATGGCACCACTGCTCCAACGACGCCCTATAATCAAGATTCAGCCCAAGTCGAGCCCAAATTGTTATCGTTACTATTTTATGTACCCGTCATTGCACTGTATTTTCGAGGGTGCTTCATTCGGTCGTTTCTCCCTCCTCGGTCGATCGATTTCAATCCACGCGAAGAAGCGCAGCTCTAGTCAACAACATTTCGTCTCAATCTGCTGTCACCCTGCAAACCTTCAACGAGCACACTGACACACCCGTTAAATCCATGAAATTACTACTTTGACTCCCGCTGCCATTCTTCGGTTCTAATGGTGGGCTCTGATTCTTGAGCCGGCTGCAAAAGTTCATCTACCATAGCCATAAATTAATAAAGCAATGGACCAAAACGGAAGCCATTTTTACAAAGGCGCTTCGTCATAATTCACCATTCATTTTGGCCTCTTCGTCGCCAGCTTTGCTTCAGGCGGAGCATCATGGCCAACATTCAATCTCAGCCTTCTGTCTCTTTCTCATCCTGTCATATCGTGTCATAGTCACTAGCTTATTTATTACATTTTCAATCTTTTGCAATTGCAGTTTGAGCTTTGATGCATAGATTTCGCTGATAAGTTGTGTCTGTTATTGATTGAGACAATTTTAATACAGGAATTAGAAAACTGGTAGTTTAACAATGTCGTGTTGAAATCTAGTACATGAATCTTGATTTATTATCAAAAGGTTTATTGAGCGATTGTGTAAAAATAATATGGATATGAAACGCGGATATGGATTTGTCGGCATCAGAAACGATCATAAAGATCATGCCATTTCAGGTCAATTCAAAATGGTTTTGTTATCAATATTTGTTCAAGTCATGTCAAATTAGCATCAAATTGCAAATTTCAAAGCAATACATTTTTCAAACTTACTGAAAACTTCAAAATATTCTATGCTATCAAAATTGTTTTTTTTTTATTTGCTGATCAACACATTCATTTACTGCTAATTATTCGTTATTACTTACCATCTTTAACACTTGCAGTGTACTGAACGATGAACAATAGCAACAGTCCACCTAGCTGAAGCAGCGCTGACGACTCCATAATGACAACCGTATAAGTTTATTTTCGCTTTTCCTTTGCCTCAACTTTGTCCTTCACTTAGAATTGTGCAAATGGCTACCATGCCTCGGATGTATAGCGTGGATACTTTTTACTTCTTCTGTTGCTGCTACTGGATATCTTAAGCAGATGGTGCCGTTACGTCACAGCTGCTTGAACTCCAGCACTCGATACCTGTCGCATGAAAGTTGTACCTTAGAATGCTTTTAGGAAATATTTTCTTCCCGTTCAACAACCCCACACTTTTTTGCACTTGAACACCCCGTCGCACATGAAACGTAATTTTGATGTCGCAGCTGTTGTATTCGGGAAAACGGAAAGGCAACTCCCCACCGCTGTGCCACAAATTCATCGATCAACTTGCCCGGATTTGAAGCTAATTTATAACTTTGAATTCAAGCAGCATCATGGGCTCATCTTTCTGCTCCTTATTTTCAATACCCAGAAGCTCCAACAATCTTGCACATCACTTCAAAAGAATAGCAAACCCACAAAAAATAACTCAACACAGCTGCTCAGGAAAAAAGAGCGAAGCACACTTCAAATCACCAACACTGCGACGATTGACGAACCCGGAAACAGCATGATACTATTTGCCGTTGTAAAAGTTTCCGATGAAGAAAAAAAAAGTTCTCTGCCATCCTTCGCAGCAAATGCACTGCATCTAACTTTGCTTAAACTCACTGAATCGAACCAAACTTTCTCATCAGCTGGCAAACTTTGGCCGATATTCACTCGATCTTCACATCACATAAGACAGCCTGCCAGTTGAAACTGGCAGCACGAGCATGGTCAGCCTCGTTTTTCACAACCATTTCCGTTGCTTAATCATAGAAGCCTATAGTGAACTTATTTGTCCTTGTACGATCAAAAGTCGTTTGCCTAACGAATAATATAAAAATTCATTGTTTCATTTACAATAAATTTTTCCTTCAACTCCAATTCCACTCCTTTTTATCACGGTTGCAACCAACGTTTCACTATTAAGGAGTGTTGTTCTGGGCACCACGTTAAGCATTATGTTTTTTATTGGGACGTTCACAAGTGAGCCCTTAAAAAACCTCCATAAATGAATGTTATCGCACGTCCCATCACCATTATCTGAAAGAAAAAAAAGGAAGATTCCAGATGAGTGATTTGTTAGGTAAGTAGTTAGTAGATTTGAACAAACATTAATATAATTTTATATATGGTTTCCAAACAATTATTAACATCTTACCACTACAGTTATCTACCAAATATATTACCTTCTATATTTCCATTTATTACTCCTTCGATTCATTGATAACTGAAATTGTAGCAAGGTGAAATATATTGTTTCTGTCATAAGAATGAAACAATCAAAGACATAAAGCGAGCTAATGTAGTAGTCAAATAACATTATGCGAAGTAGCGTCAAACTATAATAGATAACGAAATCAGAGAATCGTGTCTACAACGGGCTAGACTAACTATTGAAATTCAGAAGACTTCAGGAACGCACAGATTGATTGAGACATTGATACGCCCGTTGATTTTCAACAAACTCGAGTCTAAAGGTGATGTAGACAGCCATATCATGAGCCATGCTCGAAAAACAAGAAAACCTCGATGGGTACAGTCCAACGTAAAGGGGGCTCGGTCAAATCGAGATTTGAACCCATGATTGGTATATTGTTAGATTGTATAACTTGACGATTGTTCCACAGCCCAGCCCAATCCATTTTTTTGGTTCAGGCTTGTTTTAACTGAATATTAAAGCAATCTCTAGGGCAGCCCGGTGGTCTAATGGATGACGCGCCGCCTCCTTTAAAGGCCGGACGTAGTTCAATTCTCATCCGGACTTTCCCCAGCAAGGCCTGACTACCCGTCTACGTGGTAAAAATAAGTCTAGTAAGCCTGTATAAGGCCGGCATGACCTAGCAGGTCGTTTACGCCAAGCAAGAAGTAAATCAATCTATATTTCCAGGGCGTTGATGGTACATGGTCACGACTCTTGCAATGCCTATTGGACCTTAGAAAACGGTTTCTACAGAACTACAATGTTTGAGTACACCCGGGATAAGGTGCTTTTTCACGACATGAGGAAAGAAATGTCCTCCAATCTTTGTGGATTGAAACAAAAGCATCGAATGAATTCTTATTATTGATTCTTACCGTAATAGCCTGACCGTTACTACTGAAAAATAATGTTGATAATGTAACTACTTATAAAACTGCTATAACTACTATCTGCTTGTTATGTAAATATGCTAATGGAGACATCTTACAAGTATTTCATCAAAATAGCATAGAATGCAATTCAGATTACATTCCACCCAATTGTTAATTTGTCAAATGTAGCCAAATCACTTTCATTGAAAACCCTTTCAAATTTAGTCATTGAAAAACCAATCATTTTCACTAGGTGAAACCCAATTCCAGGTAGCACGCCAACTATGGAACACCCACGCTAAATGTCCTAATGCTACCTTAGCACCAGCATTCGCTGCTTTTATGACCTTTTTAGGCAAACAGCAACCCTTCACAGCAAACAAAGGGCGCAAGAAAAAATAAACCATTTTACGATTAAGTAAACCATGCTTCACCGGATAAATAACTATCGTGTTAAGCGTCACAAAAGGTACATTTCCGCAATCGGTAATAATGGTAATGATTACAAATCGCGCACCATACCGATTTCTGGCTGAGCAGCGTGTGGTGTGAAAAATATAACACCACCAGGAAAAAGCAGGCGTTTGCCGCGCCATTGTGGTATTGTACAGAATGGTGCAAAAATTACAGTTCACCTGCCCACCCATTCGCAAACGGGGCTGTTTTTTTGCCATGCGAAGCATCCTCTACATCGTGGGCGAATAACAATAAACACCAACTCAATCACAAACGAAATACCAACCAACGAGTCCAGCACAGCACGCGATTAGTAAGCAACGTGGAGTGGATATTTGTATTGTTTTTTTTTTTTTTTTTTTTTTTGCTTCATTTTATACAACTGCCCGCTTTGCTACCATTTGCTTTTGTTCAGGAAGCACATCGACAAACAGCGGCTGGCCAGCACACAATGGCCCTCACGTACCAAAATAGGGAAACTCGCGTTTTGTTTGTACCTCCCCACTCAAATTCTCCTAAACTCTCCTGCAAGCGATCTTTAAGC
>KB675236.1:6759-23613 GCA_000349165.1 Anopheles christyi | reverse complement strand
ATAACAAGTACTCACCGGTGAACTGTCACATAGTTAGGTTTGTTTTAAGAGTGGTTCATGTTGTTCTATGTTAAATCCATAGTTTGTTTGCTGTGATAATTCTTCTTCTTCTTGGTTGGTGGCACAACAACCCACTGTGGGTCACGGCCTGCCAAGCCACTACACTACTGTGGTTGGCTTTCTGTGAATTATTGTACCCTTTAAGCAGGATAGTCAGTTCTGCGTATGGGGGGGAGGTAGGCAAGTCAGAACGGGATTCGAACAACGTCGGGCCTTATGACAGGCCACTCGACCACCGGGCCTCCCCAGGCTTGTTGTGCTAATTGGTTGTTATAATTATTATTAACTTTAAATTTTCTGACGAATGTAAACACCACTTATATAACGAAAATAATGTTTGTATAGCAATTGTGCAACTGATGTCTAGCGGCTGATACTTAATTTAATATGTTATTACTTTACTTTATACTTGTACTATAACAATGATAAATAGTAGGCTCATAATAAACACTCTACGAAAAAACTGAAGTAATAAAAATGCATACTCCATTAACAGCTAATTTTTATTGCAATACAAATGTTGAGGTCTGTTAACGCCTTTTTTATTTTAACACATCTGCATGGGTTTTTTTTATGTTAATCCAATATGCTACAAATCTATGCATCTCAGTTACAGCAGAAGAATAAATTAAAACCCAATTTTCAGTTTCCCACCCAATTGAATACTCCATAGAATTTCGTCCTCGTCGATTTCCTCACTTAACGTGTCTTATCACAATTGCCCACAGAAGAGTGGTCTAGTGTAGTACTTTAAGCTTCCTTCGCCTAAACAAAACAGTGCTGGTTGGGTGAGAATAAGACCAACATGTTTCGGTGACGTCCTTGACCACCACACAGTTGTGCAATTATGGTCTCGTAGGGAGATGTTTGGTTGGAGCATGTCTACCCAGAACCGCAAGTCAACAAAAGCGTGGTGATGTTTTCCATAGCTGTAGAAGTAGTTGAACCACGGGTAGGACTTATCGGTCGTCACACCGGGAGTTGAATTATGTAGAGCATCAGAGCATACTGCATACTGAAACTCGAAATTCTGTGACATCAGGGAGTCTGGCAGACACAATGGCTTGGAGGGACGAGAATATTCATAATGATTGACCAACATGAAATGATTTAAAATTCAATCCTGAGACATATTGACAAATAATTTTTAAATTCCTGTATATACCTGTAGCCGCACCACCTGTAAGATGTTTTACATTCATAATTGATATTCATGAATGTAGCAAATTTATATTTAAACGATGACATACTGATGATATTCATCATTTGAGTGTAGCTCTTGCCTTATTAATAGCTCATTAAAATAATTTCCATAAATCACGGCTAGAGCTACGCCTCGAGCGAATGCCGCAAATAAACAGCCAACAATTACGACAGTCATTTTAAAGTCAGTTGAAGTTAATGTGCGTTTAGCATCACCGATAATGCGTGGGAATGTGTTCCGGGAGGAGTAAAGCTGATGTGTTGCAAGCATCGCTAGAAGAACGATTTCGAAGAGTATCTTTGTACGACAGTGCACAGCCTCAAGCCATGCCACTTTTTGTCAATGAATGAAACATCTATTCTGTTCAGCTATATGAATGAAGTATCATAATGAAGACAGCTTGAACTTGACATAATGAGACAGCGCAAGGAGAAAAAAAAACTGATCCCCAGCAGACAGCATGTTTAGGCGTGATATATATAAACCGTGATGTGTTTACGCTTAGTCGGTTGATGTTTTGTGGCCTTTTAGAAGTGTTAGGAAGGAGACGAAGAATGAAAACCTAGAAGCAAATCGCTGGCGCATGTGATCATCATCCGCATGAGCACCAAATGTGGCAGTTTCGTGCATTTTTTTCAACCTTTCATTTGTTTTGTTCGTTTTCTACCATCTCTTATGGTTTCAGCAAGTGAACTCGAATCAAGCTTATGATTTTGACTGGCTACCCCAGCAACCTAGTAGCATATGCATCATGCTGTATGTATGTATGTGGTCTCGTTCTAATGCAACACGAATAGCTAGAACACGGCCGTCTGTTAATGGTTTAACGAAATTATTATTTATGGGCATTAGTTTCAGTCGGTCTGGTGGAGAAACGATCACTCAACATAAAACCAGAAGCCAAACTGTATGCTCAATGAAGGCGAAACCTTAAATCTTATGCCACACACATTTCATACAAGCCAGAAGAACAAATGTATCAGATCAATTATATGGATTCAATGGGATTGAACCAAAAATGAAAGGAATGGTCCTGATATGAATGCTCAAAACGGGGTTTTTAAAAAATAAAAAACATAACGAATATCTCAAGGCGCCAATATGATCATTCTTGAAGATATATTTTGACACTCGAAAACTTAATTCATGTTGAACCTACAACAAGCACTGATAGTACGTGTCTGTGACAAAAAGGTCGCTCTGATTGGATGGTTGCGCTAAATAATAACAAACGAAGAAGTTGACCAAATACCCGTTATCTTGTGGTATTTGCCTACACTATTGCTGAAGAAGCATATTTCAATGAAACGTTAGTTAGTTTTTCGTCACTCTGGAAAGTCTCACTAAGCCTTATGGTCTGACTAAAATGAATCGTTGTTAACTTCAGCCATATACTCAGCCACTTTCCTATTCTCTCTTCGTAGCACATGAACCAAAAAAAAAAAAAATATTACCTTTCAAATGTTAAGCAACAGTTCAAAGCAAGCAAACGTTATTGAAATTATATTATAAAAACTCACCGAGGAAATCGAACCCTTCCCAACCAACTGGAAACAACCTTAATAAACTTGCTCTACCGAAAATTGTGCCCATCATTGACCAAACTTACATATTGGTCATCAGAACAAGAGTAGCACGTCAAGAGCAATGCCCATTTACAAGCCCATTTTATATGCTCTAGGGGAGTTTTCGAGGCGAATGTTTCAATACGTCAGGTTGTGCCGCATTCTGACACTGTATCAACAGTCGGCAGTAGTTAATTAACGCTAAATCAATTAAGCAATGATCGCTGGAAACAGAAATGTGTTGTACACACTAAAACGACTACATTTCATGGACACAAGGTTTCTGGTACAGGTTGCCAAGACGGCGCGAAACATACGGAGATAATTTTCTACTGAATCTTTCACAGGATTGCTCCATGGACCAATTTCATTATCACTAAATGGTAGGATTTAACCTCCAAAAGTACAGCCGAGTCCCTTCATCTTCTTGATAAAACGGTATTACGATACCGAATATGCAAAGGGAATATAAATGAGCTTTGGCTATCGCTTGCTTCTTTTTTTCCAGCAAGCAATGTACACATTTAGTTGAGCCTTTTGCTGGTATAATATTCATACGCTATCAAGAAAAAGCGAATCTGTTGCAAGAATGAGAGGTGAAAGCTGTGTACGCAGTCAATAGAAAAAGAAATAGAAAAGCAGATTTGCGATAGGATTTCGGCGTTTAGCAGCAGCATTTTATTAACAGTTCATTCTATCCCATCTGTATGAAAGAGTGACTTTATGGGATGGTATGGCAGCTTACTTTTATGAACCGGTTCAGTGTTATACTAAGCTTTGTAATGTGTTAAACATTAAGTACAAGTTTTTTGAATTGATATTCATGATTGTGTTGAAGTAAACATAAGAACAAGATTTAAGACAAATTAGTTTTATTCAAGAAAGTTATGAAAATAACATGAAAAAGCAAGCTAGAGCTAATGTTTGAATTGGTTCTTCAATAACTTACGTATAAATTGGTTTTGTTAGATTGTAAAAATGGCTTAAGTAATGTCAACATAAAATTTTTCGCTTTTTCCAAGTGGTCGGTAAGACATGATAGAAAGCTTTATCAGCAAACGAATTGTAAGAGATTTTACATCAGCGGAAACCGTCGATTCAATCCACAATGTTTAATGTTTAATGTTTAATGGTTTTAAAATGATTGGTTAGCTACAATAGCAATATCAAGAACAGTAGTAACAGAAACAATGTCGAGACAATTCAAATCATTTTTTTGGCATTGTAATTGCTTTTCAAACAAATTGTAAATTATGTTTAATTAAAATAATGCAAGGAGCAGTAAAACATGGCTAAATTTAAGCACTTTTACCTTGAAGATGCCACAATCATGTTGTTTTGGCAGTCAGTATAGATCCAACAATAGCTGGACTAAGCGGTGGCATGGAGCTGCAAGGGGGAAAAGGGACACCGAACCCCGGTACTAAAGATATCACCTCACCTCACTCATGATTCATACCTTGACCAATAAATTTGACGAGTTGAAGAATAACCTTTAAGTAACTCATACAAGTGTATTAGCTTGAGACGTAGGCGGTGGAATTATAAATAAGAGCTGAAGCTATTTACGCTTATGGACAGGTTTTTTTTTAGCAATATTTTACCCATAGCTCCTCTAAAAAAAAAACGCTCTTCAGAGAATGTCCGATGGCTAAAAACACGCACTTGAAATATAAACTACACAGTGAAAAGGCATTTCGAAACAATAAAATTACTCACAAACGTGTCAGTTTTGACGGTTTAAACGACACACACTTTCAAATGAAAACATCTTAACGATTACAGTTTACGCATGCGTTAGCTCTTACAACAGTTGGTTGATTGTTTGAACAACTTCTCGATCGCTTGCTAACGAGTGATCAAATTGTGCCACAAAGCAAGCCATTCCAAACAAGTCCTAAGGACAATAAATCATGGCTTATCAGTATAAGTTGGGAACAGCTTGTTTCATTACAACAGCTCACCTTCCCGGCCCGCACATTGACTGTAAGTGCCACTCGTCTCCGGAATCGCAGCGAACACACTATCCGCTAATGTGTTCCGACGCACACACCATCCGCTGAACCGACGCACAAGACCTTGGTGATTGCTGGGTGAGAAGTGCCTCTGGAATCTGTTCAACTGACGCGGCTATCATTTTATCAATATTTAGAGAATTTATTGCTCCAACGAATAGCTCGACAACTGCCTATGCAGTGGTCAAAACGCATTTAGAATGTCGTTTTGTGAGTTATGATTAGATTTATCGATGAAAGGTGATGATGAAAGTTGCAGCGTAATATTTGTTTTGCTTAAAATATTTCCTGTTATTATCACAATGTTTGTTACCTTATTCAAACTAGTCCTAGGAAAGGTTTTGATAACTTACCTAATGATTATTTAATATCAAAAATATATTTTTTTAATTGATCGTAAACAGATTTCTATTTACTAATTACATTCAACCCCTTTTCCTTTCTAAGACATTTTTCTTGTTACATGAAATTACTTTCATGATGTTCAACATAATATATGCAAATTTTATGTTTTCCTTGTTACCTTAGTCTCCTATCCATGGTTCCCAGGTGCCATAAGTTCGAACATAATAAAAATTCCTAAGTAATGCTTTTAATGCTAATCGAATCGAAAATCAGACAACATTCTCGACACGCAAAAACTTTCACTGATTCGTAGTCCGAAAAGAGTTGGAGTCCTCCACCATATGGCTTGTTGAAGTGTGACTGCAAGGTTTTATTTACTACTACCTAGAGAAGCTACTCTAGAGAAAGCAACACAGCGAGGCACTTCTTTGTGCTCGCATTCCGCCCACCGTGCAACCTGCGTGAGCCTGCGGCTTTTATTTTGTAGCTGAATGCTACAGAGTTAAAATAAAAGGCGTTAAAAAGATCGCGATACGTAAATATACATTGTGATAGTACCTTATCCAGCACCAGAGATTACGAACGGGTGTGCTGTTGTACATTTCGTTGTCAACAATTTAAGCTAATTTACTGCAAGCTCGAATTATTAGATTTTTTACTACTTTCAATTCAAAACATATATTTTTTTACATAATTGAAGAAAGCCTTTTGCAATATTCGGATCCAAAGATTTAAAGTCCCTCTCCATAAGAAGACTAGGTTAACTGCTAATAGTAAACCATTCAATATTATGCCATAGAGCCCCTGTCGCTGCGGATTATTATTATCACGATATTGACTAGCGATCAATCTAGACCTGTTCTAATTCTTGGCCTCTAATTATTCTTCCTAACATTCGATCGTAATTTTCAAGTTAATATTCACTTGAGGAATATCATATTTTCTAAATCACTTTCTTCTTTAACCAGAATAAAAAAGATATTGTTGGTATTACATTCATGTAGCAGAAAATTTTACAACTATTTCAAAGCTGTACCTTTACGATGAATTCCAAAAAACCCACCTGGGGAGGCAGAGTGTCGTAGCAATCACATCTCTGCACACGTTCCCTCCCCATTCTCAGTGAATACAATGTTCCTTTGCGTATTGAATCCTTGAGGAATCTGCTTTTGTTTAGTATAGCTTGATAAGTAAGAAAAGTACCGAAAAGAGCAGCTTGGATAAGGTTTATGGTAAGGTACGATTTACGCAGGATAAACCGAGGATAATCGATGCGATGATATAGGATGATGTGCTAACTGTTGGTGAAGCAACAAGGAAAACAAGACTTACCAGTCACAAATACCCACAGGAAAAAAATCTCACAGCAATCCTGTGTGCTTTGGGGTGGGTTTACGAGAGGGATTATTTTTAATCATTTGTTTCTCCTTTTCTCCCTTGGCATGGTGGTGAATGAAACAAAACTTCTATTTGAATATATGCGAATGTTATGTAGCTTTTTTTTTTACACATACATTCCTGCTTTATTTTCAGGGCGTACTTTATCACTTGCAGGGTGTCTTTTATGTAGGGTGAACTTTATAGGAGGAGGGGGGATGCAAGGGGGTAGGAGAACCTATACTATGAGTTTTTAATTAGTTGATAGTTGATGCTTGCGAATGTTAGTGATTTTTTTCTGTTTTTGTAAACAACCCCTGATAAATGTCGATTGTAATGCAAACGGCAACAACCGCGTCGAAAATGAATAATGACAGTGTAAGCAAACCTGTTTTTATTAGAGTTTTTTAAATGGTTTTTAACACTTTTTCCAATAAGCTTCAGAGTATAAAATACTTTGCTTATTTTTTATTTAATTTTTCCAGTTGTACCGCAACACCACAAATCTCGGCCTGAAAGTGTTTTGATGTTCCTATGACAACAATTTTATCAAAAATGTCGAGAAAAACTACGGTTTTTGTGTCAAACAGGAAAATAAGTCAGTGCCTTGATTGTTACACCAAACTATTGCTTATTTGTTGTCCTCATTCAACATGCAAACAATTCTTGCTGGTGATTATATTTTTTTCATGAGAAGTCTCTCGAGCAAAAAGGGGATTTTTCCCTTTTCATATTTTCCCAACACAATCAAGCAAAATGTCACATGCAACAGAATGTCTACATAAACAGCGCGTGTTTGAACATTTTGTTGTTTATTTAACCACAGATGGCCACAATTTTGGTTTCATTGCAATTGATTGCCTGGCAGAAGGTTCAAACAAGGTAGCGTGGTGCGCTTTAATTGTAGGAAGGTGATTGTTTATTTTAGTCATTTTGTTTTCATTTCATGTAATTCTTTGGTTCTAGTCATAAGATTGTACTGGATCCTTTATTGACAATTATTTAGAAGCTAGAAAACTAAAATGATGATCATGTTTCCATTACTACCATTTCCACTATTTTGGCTTGATGAAATTTTACATTAAACATTTTGTTGGAAGCACAGAATATGAATAATGTAGACACAGGTGAAACATAAAACATGCATTACCTGAACTACAATCACATGCTGTAGAACGTTGCCAAACTGAAACCTCGGTTGTTGTTTTGCGTGCTCAAACGCTACTGTTGGATATTAGTGACATCACTACCGGTGAAATACATGCAACGCTTCCATTTCCAATAAACTCCATATGTTGATGACAGAAGGTCAAATGTTTGGACCACACAGCTCGACATCTCTTTTTGATGCTTAATCTTACATCACAACGTAAAATACACGTTCTCACTTTTCACTTAATCATAGTGTTTGTCTGTTTAACTGCGTTTCCTGAGTGAGTGCATCGTCAGAAAACTATAATTATGCATTGTACGGCTTCAGTGCTAAGTTAACTTCAACCTACAATGTTCCATACGTTAATGGGGAATTGCTCTGATAGCAAAGCATTGGTTTGCCGTCACCCTCAACCCAAAAATCCATACCACCGATTCAGAACGGAATGCAGCGTATGTTCGTTCGTTGCGCATTACTTCTGAAAATGGGTCGGAACGGGTCGTTTACGGTAATAAAATAAGTAGATTAAACAACAGTCCCAAGCGGCTAATGGTTATCATCTGGCAGAATCTATGCCTCAGGGAGTTTTGTTGTCAGAAAACAAGGCGTTGAAAGAAGACTAAAATACGCTCTGGGTAAGGTCATCATCTGGCCAGTACGATGGATCCGATAGTTGATGAAACAAAACGCACGAAATATGTGTCAATGGGCCTTTGGGATTGGCGCTGTGTTTGATAGAGGAGTGTACAGTGGGTATCATCCAACAGGTTTTCTTAGGGGTAAAGGAGACCATTGGGCATTACGTGTTTAGATATAACCTTGACTTTAGGCTGCATATACAACTTGAATGTAGGTTTAATGATTATGTACTCTACGAAAACAAATAATGAAGCTTTATTTTTTCCACACTACTTAACATTTGCGATCGGATGAAGATTACTTATCGATGTGGTATTGTAACTTTATGAAGTTTTCACGGCACGCCACAAAAGTTTTTAAATATAATTAAAATAATTATATTTTCTCTGTTTCCTATATCCCGTTCCAAACCCAGATAGATAGAAAACAAATCTGTTCACCCAGCAACTCATGAATAGATGCAGATTAAATCTCTCATGCAATAAAACTAGGTTTGCTTACATCGCTTAAGAGGACGAAAATACTCGGCGACTCGGAACAATTATAATTAATAATTTAATTTAATTTTCTGCATCATATTCCCGTTTGACTCGTTTCATTCACATCTTAAGGGACATTCTCCTTTCCTCACCGTCTTTTGATACACATTAGAGAAAAACTGAATGTATCTTCTTGTATTGTGCGATGAAAGGACGAAATAATAACTGACCGCTCGAATTTCCCATTCCCATGTCTCTAGAGCGTATCATGTTTCCCACCAACCAGGCGTGATCGAATAATCAAATGTTACCCACAGCGTTATGATTTTTGTTCTTTACCGAACCGAACCGAAAAGCTTTATAGCTTATGCTACTACTTTGCTGAATGTAACATACTCTGTAAGTTGTAGATTTTCTTCTCGTCATTTTGTGATGTATGTCTTTTGTCTGGAGAATAATACAGATATTGGAATGATTATTCACTCAGTACTCCCAACAGTTCGACAGTTGGAAGAAGCTCTTTTCTGATTGTTGCTTCCACCAATTGCATCATAATTATTCATGATAAATCGACAATGTATGTACGGCACAACGAAAGCGACCATACTAAATGAAAACTTAATGATAACCAACGATTCATATTGACGAACACGTAGGCTAGGACAAAACAAACATTTGTAACAAGAGTGTTTTTAAATTTTTATCTTCAATGTCACTACCGTCGTAGAAATAAATTTGTCAAAAAGTGTGAAACATTGTTTAAGCAAGCCTCTTGATTTATGGTTCTAAACTGGTGAAGTTTAATCTTTTCACCTTTATTCAGCACAATCAACCCAGATGAACAATCACAGCTCAAACTGTCGGTCGAAAAACGAACCCCTTCTGTTGCCACTTGACACCTGCCGTATGGCACAACGTATGGCTGTTCACAAACTAACAGAGGCGCCTCCTGCTAACAAGCCCTACCGCAATAAAGTCTCATTGATATCCTGCTGGGCAGTCGAGTACTGCTGCTGAGTGTCGATAATCATTTAGCGCTTCCTTCCGTTCAAGTAGCAAGGGGGCAGAGGAATTGAAACATTGGATCTAATAGAATGGTCGAGTTGCGCAACTGGCTGCCACACCCCGTGACCCCGTCCATAACGCCTCGAAAATTACTGAAAAGAGTCGAACGTACCCACCAGTACGTGGAACTCCTGTGGCGTGAGTTTACACAAGGGGAATAACCGGTTTCGTTCCGGTATATGCATCCCTCACTCTAACGACACATTGCCGACAGCCCTCTTTGAATTGATAGTACCTTGCCCTAGGCTAAAATTTAATGCGTGATCGTCGTTTTCAGACACGTTTTGCAAGGGTGGTAAAGGAAAGAATACTTCTAACAAAAGGGAAATACGGTTCCGTTGTAAAGAAATAGAAATATTATTATTGTGCAAACTGCATACAATGAGCAGGTTGATAATTATAATTACATTTGAGTAAGGAAACAATACATCCTCAGGTTGTTCTAAGCATCTAAAAACCATATATGAAAATGGTGATTGATATTTCGGCAAGATTGGTAACTCACATGCATATGGAATTAGTTCCTCTCTCGACAGCAGTCTGCTGATACATCACGAAACACTCAAAAGTAGTTGACAAACAGTGACATAAATGTCACCCACATCAACAAATCCAGCAGAAATACTGGCCCCACCAACAAGTGTCAAGATTGTACCTTTGGATTATCTTTCACGCATTGGTACAGTGCCCCCCTTCAAATGACACTCCTAGCCGTATCCGTTTTCCGTGCCTAGAGCCCACCACAATCCCTAGTGAGATCGGAACTTTGAAGCGTGTCGCGTGAATAAATCGTGCCCCGTGATATTTGATACTCCTGAGTAAGTGTCGGATCTGGGAAAATGTGGCATTTTCCTTGTTGTTCTCTTGTAACGGAAGTCACTACAAGAGCTAATCTACGGCTTTGAGGTGTGTGTTTGTGAGTTGGATAAATATTTAACATTCACATCAGATGGGATTTGGCACGCTTCGTTGTTGGGCACACGCATAAACATTTTCAATCCATCAACTGACCTTTGGGTGTGAAAATCGTACCTTAAAAACAAATATTGATGTTGCCGATGTCCCTAAGGGTACAACTTCAAGACTTTTTGGTTTTGTGCCAACTGTCACATTTTGACACACTCGTTGTTTCACTGTCAAATCATTCACTTGTCATTAATCGACAGTTTAAAACACGAACGATAAAAACACAATCTCACAAAAGACACACTGCTTCGGAAAAATCACTCGCTGAAATGCGTCGGCATATTGAAGTGTAAAATTTACAATCTCCCTTAATTAGTACGCTCGTGCTACTTAAAATTCACCAAGGGTGATAAAATCCCTGTCCTGCAAAGCTGGAACATGCCTTGGCGGGGGAGATTCATTTGATTTCATTACTTTCGGTGCTTGGTTGGATCTGAAATCCACCTTTACAAAGAGTGTTCGGTGGTCGTAAAATATCAACGACAATCAATTAAACGCGAACTACTAATTTCACAACACAGCGTCTTGAAGAGCGTGGCGTGATGGATGTAAATCTTTTCTCAATTACGGTGTGTTTAGCATGTTTTACGTTTTGTCGTTAAATTAAAGTGGGGTTCGATCTTGTAATGATTCTGTAATAGTCGCGAGAGCCAAAATTCGTTTACCAACAGTTCGATTCAGCTGGAAGTTAAATTTGAACCGTATTACACTATGGAATTACATAATAACATCGTAGGAGTAAAATACAGCGTTTTTGTAGGAATATAAAGATTCTATTATTTTAATTCCATGCCCTGAGGTTTAAGTTCAAATTAATTCACCTGTGCACTTGTACACAAAAAGCATTTTTATAATTCGTTAACTATATTACTCCATGTAGTCATATTTTTTGTAAAAAAGTAAGTCTTGGCATGAAAATTCAGAGAATTGTTAAGCCTTAAGGGAAGCCCTTGGCCATCGGTTTGATAGGATATTGTTGCTTCTCAAGCTGATAAAATGATTGTTTTTGGGTCGAAAGTCCTCTCCAAGGAGTTGGCAAACATGTATCTTACCAGTCCATTTTCCGTTGTTATCATACGAAATTGGTAGTCGAAACATCCCTTCCGCATCCTTTCAAGAGGATATAGGACTGAAACAACGAAGGATTTCTCCCGAGTTGGTTTCATTCTGATTCTATGAAATCGTTGTGCAAAGTCATTGAAACAGTAACATAAACAACAAGATAGTAGCAAACCGTTTCTTTTGAAAATAGGATCCCAAAAATTATGCCAAGCTTTTAGAACAATGCCAGTGTAATTGGTAGCTAGAAAAGTCAAGGTTATGTATTTAAAATGATCATGGTTTTGGTAGTACCTGAACACCCAGTAAAATTTGTTTTCAATATTGATAAAACAAATGAATATGCCTCTTTTGCCAACAAACGTTTTTCGTTGTCCTTCCAAGCCAATTCGCGGCCTCCATTTATTGCGTTTACAAGAATGAGTTCACACATGTTCTATTCCTAACTTATCCTTTGCAGTTTGAACGATGATATCACTTGCCCGTTACACCTTTAGGCTGCAAAGCACATCTCTGATGGTGTTCTAAATTTTTGTTCGGTTTTAACGTTTCATTTCACACGGTATTTTCAGTCCCAGGTGAACCAGAAAACGGAGTTTCCATTTTCGTGTAAATCTAGAGCATCGAAGGCATGAATATTTTATCATTTGATTCATGAAAAACACTGGTAGATTTTTTCTCGCTTTACTGTGTACCTGAGGCCTTGTATCGTTGAAAAAGAACGGAAATACAAGTAAAGCTAGACGCTTAAGGTTTGCCATCTTTTGCCATCTTTACCCATGTATTCGCCGACAAATAAGACTTCTTCCAAACATCACCTAGCGCACAAAAAAAAGACATCAAATCGATCGAGGGACTATCCATGTTTGCCAGGATTTGATAAATATCATCACCATCATCTCAACCTTCCGGTTCCGTTGTTCGTGAATTACAATGATTTGAACAATCGTGTATTCGGTGTGCTTTCTCACGAAAACGGTCCGTGTTGCTTTTCCGTTTTGTTCAATTTTCCGCCTGAACTTGTGATTGCTTTCGATGGCCTAATTTTTCTTCTAATTCTTTACCTTCCTTCGTCTGTAGACATCGTTTGCAGCACTGTACCACCACAGTCTATCCAAAAGCTAGATGACAACGTTCAGAAAATGTCTTGATTTAAAAAGTGTTTGAAATTTAGAGACGGAACCGAATACAAAACGCAGAAGTAGAGCAGACAAGAGTAATAGACAGGTGCTCAGTATCCTTATTGATTCATCACAGTCACAGTGTTCTATTCAAAATTTAAAGATTACCTGTTTAGAAGACAAATAATCGAAAAAAAACACAGTGTAAGCAATAGCGTCTTGTGCTTTGAGAAGACTGTTTAGTAAGTCTATTACGGTTTTACTTCCTATTGCATGCCTTTTTCTGTTGGTCGCAGTATCACGAACTACAGTACATCTAAAAAGCATGTTAAGCACTTACCTTCGTTCTTTGTTTCAAATACAATTGTTTTTGTGGGAGGTTTGATTTATATTTGTATTGCTTGATTATTATTTGAGATACCTTTTTTTCGAATATTATCATTCTTACCTGCTTAGCACAAGGTAAATTATAAACAAAATAGTCAAGCTAAAATATTTATTTTCTAAGTTTCATCTTGTCTGCTTAGATTTTTAGTAAAAACATGAATACATAAAACCTGGGAAAAGACAACTACATAATGCAGATCATGAAATAAACACTCACTTTAGCACAATATCACCGTAAAAACAATGTCTTAACGAAATGGAACAAACTCCGACATTCTACTAAGATTTGAATACAAAGTCACCCTTTTTTGGCAGCAAAGTTTCTTGCAAAAACCTTTAAAATGTTATGTTTACACTCCGGTGTCATGGTTGGGATTACGGTCTGCGAACGTACTCATAAATTTCTCATTATGCTAATGCAAGCCAGCCCTTCAGTAGCCTGTCGGGAACAGTTACTGGAATGCAACTAAACGGCTTGTGAATAGGTTTATGACTTCCATTCTTTGTTGTTTTTTTTATATTTTACTTAAACAAAATTAAAAACGCCATTGATATTATTTTACGTACTCTAGTATGGTTCATACCACCAGATAGTTGTATGAATTCCTGTAAATCTGGACAGCTATCAACCAAAACGATACGCAGAGCAGAATGTTCCTAACCTTTGAACATTAGTATTAAGAAATAATGTAATTATATTATTTGTTTCACATTGTTTAATACATGTTGAGGTTTCATGAACAATCCTTGCTTTGTTAATACAAAAACCAACGTATCAAGTTCCTAGCAACGGAAGTCAATAGAAATTGGCAATTTGTTACAAAAATAAAATAAAGTAAAGTTAGACTCAAGCCCAAACCTGCATTCATAAATCACGAAGTTCCGTATACTTTGAGGATCTTCGGTACAATATCAAACAATGTATGAACCTAGCAAATTTCTTAAAAATAACAAAAAAAATCATTTTTACCATACGTGCACAAAGCAAAAATGCTCTGCATTTTTTTCTTTTGAACGAGAAGATTTTCTTTCCCCAAATCATTATGCGATCGATGCGGAAAACCTCATAAAATCCATGATTCGATATTGGACCGATTTGAGATTCCATCTCGGTTCATTATCCGTTTTACGGTTCTTTGAGGTTCTGCTTTCGGCCAAGGATTACAAAGCGTTCCGATATTACAGCTGCACATTCACAAAGACGTCCATGCTCGGCAAACGGCAACGTGCCCATGTGCAAGCTATCTTTTATTCCTTCCCTTTTCCCAGCACAGTAAACCGCAGTAGAAAACTTCTAGTACTATTAAGCCGTTCTAGCATCCTTTCGCATCGAGAGCCTAGTAGGGTTTATAGAAGCTATACAATCTTTCACATAAGTTAACGAAGGGCCGTAGCCCGTTTTTGCTTTGGAAATGGATGAAACGTATGAAGCCTGTATGCCAAAGACCTCCTAAAAGCATCCGGAACCTGATGCACGGATACCTCAGCTGGCATAATTTACTTAATATTTACCAACTTTACTCGGTACAGCCCGGTACAAAAGAAAGCTTAACACAAATCTTTATAATGCAATGTCGTAGTTGGATTTTTTGTCTATAGTTTTGCATGCTTTATTGGACTAGGCGTATCTCAAAGAGATTGTAAGGACACAACAACCGGTATAAATTAGTAATGATGTTGATTTTGGTAATACTAAGCAGCGCAGCCGTACTATCATCACCTTCCAACATCGAGTTTGTTGATTTTGTGTCGAGAAAGAGGCTCGATTCGAGAATGCTTTGTGTGCTCACTTATACAATCATAACATTCTAAACCAATGGTATTTCGAACATTACAGGTAACTATTTAATTGAAGGGAGAAAGAATAGCTTTTATTCGATTAGCTTTGATTGGATATTAGATTGATGCTGCGACAGCGCATGTGTGAATTATTATTGTATGTTACAATTCAAAATAATCAATTTGACAAACGTGTTTTTTTTTCTTATGCCGAAATACATAACATTGTTATACCTCCATTGATTTTTGGTAATTTGAGCGTTGATTTCTAAAGGCTTTATATGGTTCCTGTTACCATAACAATTATGTTTGACGTAATATAAATATATAAAAACACCCTTGGTGTAATAAATCAATTTTTATTATGGCATTGTTATTATTATCTTTACGATTATCTTTAAAAATGGAAATTAACATGCACTTATCACGTCCACTCGTAAAAATCAACCAAATACACCTGAAATTATTTTCCACATTGCCAAATATACGGCAACGATTTTTTCGTTCCTTCTACGTGAAGCGCTTCTGCGGAATCCAGCTGTCACTATTTATCTAAATTTAGCGGATTTCTACCATCTCTGATTCAGATTCCGGATGAAATTACGGTCCCAAAAAGGGACCATTTCAACATAAAACAAAACAAAAAAACAAAAGTTGGCGCACTTTATCTGTCTGGATTCGTTCTGCCTCTACCCAGCCACTATAAACTCTCCCTGCCTTACTTTGAGCTCAACCACCATATCTCTGTCGGTATGTATTGCATGAGCCACGGTGAGAAAGATTCCATTTTCTAATTCCATTCAACACAGCGCAAAAAGAAAATCAACGCTCGCTTCCCCAACCACACACATACACACATACACATCCACAGAAAACGTGACGCGGAGCTCAATAAAATGGCTTCACGGTCTGGTTCCTGCGCAGGGGGAAAATCTGTATCCATAGAAATCTCGAACGCTTATGTACAAACGGGCGCAAAGGGAAGGTTGTCCCTATTCCTTTATTGGAATCGCCCACCACGATACCGGGGCCAGCGCTACTTTCCACCGTACATGTTTATATACGTGGTGAATCGAAATACATAGTGAAAATGCACCGCCAACTCCATTTGCTCCCATTGCTTCCACCCTTTCTTATCTAAGCTTGACGAAACCAACGGAAAACCCATCCCAACAAAGAAGTACCGATGAAGAGATTCCTGTCTCGTGTGACCCCACAATAACCCGGCGAGGGTGCAAAAGGGAATGTGATAACGAACTCGAACAGTGATGTGAGGGAAAAAAAATGTAACCATTCCGCATAGAAGCAATGTACAGATTACGCCTCACTTTGATGATTGCTATCAGTGTGCTTGTAGTAGTAATCATTGAACAGACGATGATTATTGCAATGAGCGTAGTACACACGCACACACCGATGTTCCTCGCGTATTCGAATGTTTTTTTCAATGCTGCGTTTCATCATCATCATTATCAGCATCATCATCATCATCGCGGATTTCCTCGGAAGGGCGTGCAGTCTTTTCTCCTTGCGCCTTACTTTCCTCGTCCCTTTCCCCCTTCTGTGTACCCGTCACAAACACACGTATCCGGATATGCTCATAAAATGTGCTCTGATTCTCAACCGAGAGTTCAGTTCGG
>KB675225.1:0-20108 GCA_000349165.1 Anopheles christyi | reverse complement strand
AAGAAATAACATAAAATAAAAAAAATAAGTTTAAAGTTAGCTTCAAATCGTTTTATCCATTATGTTTACAATTGTCTAAAAACATTTTCATAATAACAAAAAAAAAAACAACTCCCCATTACACTGTGGAAATAAATACGAAATAAGAATAAACAACGCCTTTCGTTTGTAGCAACACGTGTAGCTGCTGTTGTGCGAACTGTTCACGTGCTGTCTGCGCTTTACATGGCGTGCACGGGGAAAAACACCAAACTCATTCACATGTGCTCAAGAAATGAAGAAAAATGCTAACCTCCTTAAGCATGTAATTTGACTGATTGGTGTTTTGTTTGTATCGTAGCGTGTTTTTTCCTCGCCAGCCTCATCCTTTGTGCTGCCCTTATATGAATAAGGAGGAAATTAACCTGCTGGAAGCAACTCAATTTAAAGAATCGCATGTTTTCGCCAACTTATGGCGGCGGCATTGGGTTCATTTTCATGAAAATAAATTGAATTGAGGGTATGCGCTTGGTGAAACTCAATCGCATTGGTTCAGCACAAAACACGGAAACAAAACGTAACAAAAAGGAGAACAAAGCTGTTAGTCATGAGCAGCTAGAGGCGGCTGGTGGTGGAAAACTCTTTTGTTGCGGGGTGGAAATAAATCGATCTTTTTAACAAGGTGAAAATCGTTGGCATTTGCTTGGATGGAAAGTGAGAGAAAGAGACAAAAAACACAAAAAAAAGGTTTTTGGAAACCTCACTCGCCCCGCTACAACAGTCTTCCATCCGACCACGCGGAATTAAATATTAATCGTGGCTGCCATCTTTTTAAGCGACTTTCCAGTTACACTTTGACCGGGAATGTGGGGAAGGTAGTGCTAAGTGATTCTAACCGGGAGGGGGCAGTGCGAGGACCGAGTTTCTCCTTCTGCGCGCGGCTGATTTTTCGTTCGGAAAATCCAAACTCCAAAGGGGATTGGATGAACCCGTGTAGTGATGAGTTTTTTTCCTCTTCTCTCTTTTTTGTTTCGAGTCCTTTAAATAGCCTCTTTATTCATACAGTGACAGCTTGCGCTTTTTCATGTGTCTGGCAAAAAAGTGTACCGTTTGTATAGTGCTTGGACCAATTTTCCTGATTTGTTCAGTTTTTCTGTAAAAATACAAATATGAGGATATTTTTTTCAGTGATTCTAAAAGCTCCTTTGGATGTAATTTTTTTGTATATTTCTATGTTAAAATGTAAACTCTTAAACACGAATCTCAAAAAACGATGAAACACAATATGATAATAAGGGAAAGGCGAAAACCAAAAAATGGTTCTTGCTTGTCAACTTTTGAGTTCTTTTTTTCTCGCCATGCATCGTTTTCGTCCTCAAAAGTTGGATATGAATTTTTTATGCTCCTTTTTATACCAAAACTCCTGCACCATACTACTACTTCTGGCTGTGGTAGTGCCAAACGCCAGTGAATCCTGTCGCTGCATTATTAAAACCTTCATAATCGTTATACCAGAAGATGAATCACCTATATCGCGTATACGAAGAATAGCTTTAGAGCCGTTGCGGGAAATGCGGAAAAACTTTTGCAAAGAAAACGATAATATAGCAATGATGTGACGATGGCTTTAAAGGACATTGACTTTCATTCATCATGCTCATCGGTTCAGGGAAATTGAAAATTGATGTTGTTGTCGATCTAGTTTGTGTGCGTTTGCATATTGAAGATATTGAAGTCTTTTACTCTCCAAATATAACAACCAACCAAACATAAATTTAATGGGTTTAGTTTTTACTTTTGCATTAATTATTCTTTGAGATGAATTTATCAACATAAATTCCAGGAGGTCCCCAACACTTCCGAAAGTCTATTATCTCTAGATGTGCTCAACATGTTGACCTTATTCCACACTACTTAAAATGTTATTTACATTTGTTAAGAAAATTGATTCTTAATGCAGCTGAGTTTAGAAGAATATGTTATTTTTTTATTTATAAAAAAACCTTTTATATATTTACTTAATTGAATTCGAGGAGTTTTTTTAAGACATTGAAGTCCTCGAACTAAGCAAAAAGGTAACGTATTAAGCTGAAATATTGCCTATGTTTCTAACTAACCAAATTTGAGAGGCACATCCGCTTCAATCAAAAGTAAAATAAATCATGAACTAAAATAAGAAGAACTAAACCTCTGAATTAAAAATATCCTTAGACCTCGATGCTTTTCTCAAACCCACTCATCCCATCAATTAATCGTTTGTCTATTTCGGTATTCAATCAAATTGATTTGTGTTGAATATTTTACGATTCTGGCAAATGTCTACCCTTATATTTTGTTAGGCATGTAATTGAATTACTTTCTTTCGTGTGCTTCCTCTATACCTCGTGTATTTGTGTCCAGCTCCGTTTTTCTTGTCACATTTGTACATTCCTTTTTTTTTGTGGCAAACGACCGTACGTGTGTCGCAAGACTCTTTCAAAGGTACCGCTTAGTAGGACAATTTGAGCGATCAAAGACACAGAAAACACTGCAATAGTAGTATAAGTAGTAGTATTTCTTCAACCTACCTACCATTACTCATTGTGTCACCTCGTCGCTTCTCGCCTCGTTCACCCGTGATGCCATGGAGGGTGAATCAGGGGAGTGTTTTTTTTTTTTGGTTGAAAAAGATGGACGGATTCTTTGTGCCATTTTTGCAAAGAGTTTTAATTGAGTTGCCCATTGGGAAAACTTGGACGCAAAAACAGGGTTCCATTGTCGCATGTGGCAAAACAAATGGAGCAGGAAGTAAGAAGGAACGCGTTAGAGCAGTGCGGGTTATTTAATTATCAAACAGCAGTTGATTATTTCGCATTTAATCCTCGTTCCAAAGAGATCCCAGAGCAAGTGAGTGGATAACGGGACGCATGTTTATTGTCACAGTGCATTAAAACTACCGCCACAATCAATGCAATGGGGCCGCCTGGTGACGGTGCCAGTGTGGTGAAACATTTATGAATAAGTTAGAGTTAATGTAGCTGCTCGTTAAATGTAAGAACCTCAGCTCGGTTAACTATTAACAACACCATGGTAGGGATAAAGAAAGAGGTTTTGAAGAAAATGTTCAAGGAAAGGCAGTTTTCTTAAATCTTCCCACATACCAAAACTTTCCTTACAAAGTGATCACACCACTCGATACGCTCATGTAAGTGAAGATGGCTTTCTTCCCCCCCTGGGTGTGGAATTATTTATTCAGTAGGCTACAATCTCCGACGATTTGGAAATCGATTTAGTTTCTTCTAAGCTCTATCGGCTTGTGGGCACAAATGGGTACGCTCGGCAGAAGGATTGAGGAAATCGATATCAGTATCGGGCAGCTCGTAAGTGGACGGGTAAACAGGAGTCAATATGTTGTTTTGCAAACGATTTTTACAACCAACCGAAGCGATTGATCAGCATGCTTGGATTGAGGTATATTCTGTATGGTCCATTTGGGGTCATTGAACATAAGATTGGTAGTTGTTGGTGGAAATATTGGTCTATGAATCTTAATTCTTTTGTTTCCAACCGAATTTACAGTGATTTTTTTTTAAAGATTTAACATCATAAGAATAAAGCGTACAATTTTGTTATTTACTACGTAAATAATGTCTTGAATCACATTACAATCACAGACATTAATCCAGGACATTATCATTTACAAACAATTTAGCAATATGCTGGCAAATTGGCGTACAATAAACTTGGCAAATGAACGGAAGTTACGCACAAAAGTTATCAATCAACAGTTGAAGAACTCTTAAACCTATAGAATAGTTTTGAAACAGCAGAAAGTAGATCAGTCTGCCATCCATGCCAATGGATCATATGACTAGACCTGCGCTTAGAGGAATGATTTCAAAATTCCAAGCATTAATGTATAAGGCCACTCCTCATTCCGCATCTAATCTTTTCTAGTTGTCTAGTTGTGTTTCGCTGAGAGCATGTACAAATAACAGTGTCCAATTAATGATGCATAGCGCTCTATTCTTGCAAATGGTCAACTATTGCTTAAAACGTTGTTCGCTACATGACTACCAGTACGTACATACAAAACTTTTGCACGTTCATTACCACACTAGAAAGTTCTCCGTCATGACACACATGGATTACGATGCATAATTAATCTCACAAACGTTCAACTGGCTTGGCTTCATCACCCGCTCACCCAAAACCGATCTTAACGATCACGTTCGTGTCGCGTATCTCAACGTAACCCTCCATCATTCAGCTGGTGTTGGTGGTGAGCGCCATCAATAATTAAAATCTGTAAAATTAATTTCCACCAGTTCTGGCATTCCGGTGTCACGATACCTGGTGAGTGGCACGGTAACAAAAATAGCTAGCTGTCATCAGCAGCCAACTACTACCACAAAAGCCCGTCGTTAAAACGCTTCCGACCCCAAACGTTTGCAGCAGGTTGCATGAATCAGTACCAACCAAAACAGCCAAAAACTAACTCAAACTCCATGCGTTTGCGTGACATTGGTGCAGGCAGGTTACGAGCTTTGGCCGGTATGTCAGGCATTGCAATCGGATGGCAGTAATCAAATTTAAATGCGGATCTAGATGAAGCTAATTCACCTATCAGATCGGTATTTGAACAGTTGAGAAGGGAAAACTCGAGGCTACGTAGTATAATCGTTTCGAAAAAGCAAAGAGGGGTGGAGTGATGGGGGTTTGGGTGGACATCCAGGATACATAAATCATGCATACGTGGCTGTCAGCGAATGAATCGCTGATTGCGGTGCTCATCGAGTGCAGGTTGACCATTTGCAATCCGTTGGCAGTTTGTGGTTCTGGTCGGGTGATGCAGTGAGCGTACCGTAAACTATTTGCAGTGTTCTGTGTTTTGATCATGGAGGTGACTAGTAGCTTGGTACTGGTTGGTGTCTAAGTGAGGTTTGGAATAATTTATGAAAATGATTAAATTAAATCCCAAACTCAATTTATAATAGATGAAGCAGATCGTTAGAACGTTCGCGGTATTAAAATAGTTCTACCAAAGCTACGCTAAATGTGTGAGGGATAGTTCGGCGGGGAGAAGTTATGGCCAAAAGTTAGATTAGGCCAGTTGTTGAAATGACCCTCAGCTAATAGTGTATTTCGAGGTGGTCCTGCGTATTCGACTGAAAGTTGTACATTGTGTTGATTATGATGAGGTTTCTGTCAGGTTTCAAATATGTTACCCACTTGCCAGATGGTATGCATTCTCAACGAAATGTGGCTCTAGATCGCAGCTTGAGTGTGGGTCTAAGTATTAATTTTGCATACCTTTTATAGCTTCTTGTATGAGGCCATATGCAAAACGAGATTGTGCAAAAAATAAATGAGCTAGGTATCAATTTGTATCACTTTAGACGATTAGTCTCGCTATGCAAGAGAGACACAAGTAAATTTAAATGTGCTGTTAATTAAATAAAGGATAAAGCCATGTATGATTGAAAAATGTATTGAATGGGAACTAAATTTTAAATTTACAGTCCCGGCTCAATAATTAGTGATAGATGACCCTATTTTTCACGAAACAGAGTGAATCCATTGAAATGGTAGTGTCAAGAAGAATCAGAAAAATCAGAAGATGAATCATGAAATATGACAAAATGTATAAAGAACGATATGGCGTACTCTTCAAAGTTTAAGTACAACTCATCAAGGTTGTTGTTTGTTTGAAATTATAGAAGTAACGAAACTCATATCACTATCAATAATTAAAGTTTTCCAAGGAAGCAATACCTCTCCTTGTAAGACTTTCCTTTTCAAAAAGCAATACATCAAAGGTTGTACTGAATAAAATGGAATTTATCGTACGCTAAACATTTTGTGCCAGGTAAATTCCGTCAACAAACTCAAACATTTACTTGACACAAAAAACAGGGAAAGAAAAGAGGGGTTAAAAACTTTATCACACCGTTTTACGATACAGATTAAGTAAAATGCAAATGGAGATGGAAATTGCCCCATTTTACTGAAAGACTTACCCGTTTCAGGTAACCAAAACCCGACGATACTGAAGGAAAAATTTATCCTTCTTCCTCAATTTCTTAACTACAAAAATACCCTTTCTAGAGTTGTAAGAAAATCGGACTGAATTTGACTTGACAATCGAGCCCAGAAAGCGTGCTCCCGAGAGAAAGGTTCAGGATGCTCTCGATGTGTGTGTGTGTGTGTGTGGGCCACTTAGCAAAAGGTTGTTGAAATTTAATATAATTACCCTGCTATTTAGATAATTAAGTTCTGGGTCTCCCTCCTGCAGGCCAAAGCGTAAGCGTATACCGTTCTGGTGCTAGCTAGGACGTTATCAATCTCTTCCATGTCTTCGCCATTAAACGACACAGCTCGTAGGATATTTTCGTTCCACAAAAGATGGCGGTTACAGACGAGAGTTCACTTTGTCTACCATTTAGTTAAAGGTGGATACCAACCCTGTTTGCTAGCATTGTCTCCCTTTCTTACTTTACTTTCAACGGGGGCAAAGTTATTAATTGATTTTAAAACACGGTGCAGAAACCACAAGAGAACGTGCTTAATGGACCCCAAGATGGATGGTCGGTTTTTCACTCGACACTGTCTGCTAAAAGAATGGCCAGGATTTAGATGGTGATGAATTAACCGTCCGACGGCCTAGCCACATCATAAAAGTGGCCTGTTTTATAGTCCTGCCTTATCAGACACTTGGTCCACTACAGTACGCTTGGAAGAAAATGGGCAAACAGCTTGAAAGAAAAAAAAACACACACACATAAAAAGAACCTCACAAAATGGGGAATGAACAAGGAAAATAAAAAGGAATGCTCCTGACGGCACTGTTTGTGCGCAGTGAAACCTAAAAGTGCACTAGTTCTATAAAATAGCGATCAAAATGAGGTTTTGCTCCACTTTGCTGCGCTACGCCATCCACAATGGTCGTCCTTGTCGGTAATGAAACCATGAATAATTCAGAAATTGTAATTAGCATTGTTAATCTAGTAATTGTTCGTACCTCTCCTAATTGTTCGCGCATAAATTATGTTACACCGAGTGAAGCGAAAAAAGCACTCAATCCTTTACGGGTGTAACTCGTGTAACGTGAAGTGCAACGCGGAACTCATGAATATTCGCTGGTCAACACACACACACACACACACCAACGGACATGTTTTGGGAAAATTGCAAGATGTTTTTGTTTTGTAAAAGGAATGTTTTTCGTTGTCTTGTACGCTTGGTCCGAGACGGAATACCAAATGGGCCAAAACCATGGAAGTTGAGAATCAAAAATCACATCCAACTTCAACATGTGCCGCCATGGTGGGGTCGCGAATCGGATTATGGCAGAAGGATGTTATTTTTAATTGAATTTCAATTACTAGTCAAAATGGCAAATGGCCGTGCATGGAGAAGTGCAGCTTCGGTTCAGTACAGGGACTTTGAACGGTTCGTCTTTTCACGCCGTCATACAAATGTACGGTTGTAGATGTCCCTCACATCACAAGCGACTCTGGGATGTACCTCCGTACACAGTGCACAAGCTGCAGAGGATTCCGAACGATTATAATTGACAAGACATGATGCTATGATAGAATAAGCCTTCATCCAGCTCGATTGGATACGTTCGGTTCGCTTATCCAAATCCGTCCTGCCACGGTGATGGCTAACTGCCATTCCCGACGGGTGTTTTTGCGGTGAACGCTCCAAACTCCAAACACGAATTCGATTAGTTGGACCGGCGCGTGAATGCTACGAGTGCAAAAGAAATTGAGCAAAGTGGGATTCCAAAGCTGTGTCTCTCTGCTGCGGCAAATGGATAAGAGTTTTTGCTTTCGTTCTGTGCGCGTTGATTAGATTCCTTTCGTTTTGTGCGATTGGGTTTTGTTAGATGTCATTCTGGGTTGTCTCTTGTGGTCAGGTGCTGCACATTGGTCACAGCGTGCAAAAGCGTATCAAAATATTGATAGAGTTTCTCCGTGAGCGTTTGTTCAGTTTAGTTGTTTTATCAACTCTAATGGATTGTTTGCGAATGCGAAAGTGTTTCGAGTGAAGTTTTGAGTTATCAATCGGAAAACTTGTGAAAAGTTTTTTTTGCTTTGATGTTTGCATATTTTAGCGAATTAAAAAACTATTTCCAACAAATGTTCCAAAGATAGGTAAGAAACCTTCCTGAAACAATCATGAAAAGCTATTTTAGATTGTACAATGGCCCAATCCTGTGAATCATCAGTGAACCGTGCTTCCGTTCAATGTTTTCAAAGCAAAGCAAATGCCCATCCCATCCCAAATTTCCCCCCTTTATTTTACCGTTTTTACCCGATTGTACACGATTTGGATATTAATTTCATTCAGAATCGAAATCATACTTCAGCTGGCATACTTTTTTTTTCAAAATCAATTACTCGCACGAGCGCACGGGTCGGTGTCACATGCATGAACGGTTTAATTCATCAACGAATAGTTGTGCCCTGGTTACTGAACCTTTGAACCCATTCCCGCGCATTCCCTGCCCATCTCTCACCCGTAGCTTTACTCACCTCCATTTTGTGCGGCGGTTTTGGAACCAGGTTTTAACTTGCGCATCGGTCATTTTGAGACCACGGGCGAGGGCTGCCCGTTCCGCCGATGCCAGGTACTTCTGTTTGTGGAATCGCTTTTCCAGCTCCGCCACCTGGATCCGGGTGAAAGAGGTGCGTGGCTTTTTCCGCTTTGGGGGTGTCCTATTCTGGTACGGATGGCCAATGCGACGGGCAATGGGAAACGCTGCAAACGAAAGAGAACCACGTTAACAAGGGTGTATGAAAAAAGAGTAAAACTCACTATAGTTAAACACGAATTACTAACAAAGCCGTCGATTCTAGCACTAGCAATGTATTGTAGCTATGATTTTGGTATTAAAACGTTTTTTAGTGTGTGAGTGTTGTTGATTGTGATTATCAAAACGTCACCCACAAACTAGCAACTTAGCTTGATGTCGGTGCGCGTGGGTGGCCATTTGGTAGCTTGGCTAGCTCTATTAAAGGGCCATTATCGTGGTTTTCTTATGATTATGTCCACCCAAACTGGTGAACTCAGACACCTGCCAGACTTTATCAAGCCGCATTTAATTTTTATTTGCTTTGCTGATGATGGCCTGTTATTTTAGGGCTCGTTTTGGTGAGAAAATGAGAGCGTTGTATTTGCCAAAAAGCAACTTAATAATGTTTAACAATGTATGTGTTAGATATGTGTTATAAAATAACATCGATATTCTTGTAAACATAAGTACATTAAAATAGAAAAAAATTTATTAACGTAACAAACTGAGACCCTTTTTGGAATTGGAATTTGTTTTTTTGTTTATCCATCTTTGCTATAATTGCAAACAATTCATGACATTAATTCCAGCTAAACAGGTTACTTCCGTCTCTACCTTTAGCCGCTTGAGCCATTGACATTGCTGCTTGAAAAAATCACTCATCACAATGAACTTTAAACGCTGCCGTACCAAACGAACCTGTCAGGTTGTTCATAACGATTTCGTGGAAGGTTTGCAAACCATCCATTAAGGCAAAAAAGGCAAACAAACACACACAAACACAAAGCGACAGCGTCAGCATGCGTCACGGAGACAGCAAAATTGCAACGCATTAAAAGCAGCTAGTGCAAACACACATAAAACATGCTGGAAGCAGTAATTGTTATTACTGTTCATTAGCTGCCTTTCAGCAGTGATACATATAGGTGCATTTTATTTCCGTACTCCTTGGAAGCAGTCCGTTGATCAGTGCTACTTCGCGAGTGGCAAATGGGTGGGAAATGTACATATTTCAACGCCGTCTCGGTTCGTTGACGGTTGCATGTTTTATCAGTCACGTTTAATGTATGAATTTAAAATAAATGAGTTCAATTATACACATCCTTGTTTCCAGCTCCCGGCACTGCTTGTGCCTGTCTGTTTTTGATCGCTTGACATGCAGTTGGAATTTTGGTTTATGTTGGAAAAAACTTAAATACAACAACAGCTAATGGTTCAGGGCGTGTCGCTTAACCTTATCCGATTATTACCAGTACAGACACGTCGTTGTTTAATCGTTATGGTTGTAAGGCAAACAACGATAAAAAGGTGTTGTTGTGCTTTAATAAACTGTTGGAAGATTATTAATGGCTTTTAGCACAGATAAATGTTGATACAAGAGACGAGTAACAAACCATATTCCTTCCGTCAAATAGGATTCATGTTTCATTTTACTTTTTTAATCAATTATCAATGGTTTTAAAGTCAAATAAATTCCGAAAATAATTCAGCCCTAAAATTGAATAGCAAATACATCTGGAGCCCGGCATGTGTACATATTGGCAAACCATTGGTAAGATTTAACGATCCAGCAAGCAAAAATCGCCATGTTCCGTATGGGTATGGGTGTAAATATCGCCTCATACCAAAATGGAAGTGAACCGAACACTCCATAAACACTTACGGTGTTAAAAGCCTTCCCATACTCTACAGATCGCCCAGAAATCTCACTCACTGGGGCCAATTTAGGTGTAAAGTGTAACTCCTTCAAGAAACGCAAACACAGGACACTAAGTCTCGGTCGTGCGATGTGGTGTAGAAATCAATTCACTTATTCTTAGACAACTCCCTCTACAACCCGAGCTGCTAAACCAAACCCTTGACGACTTACGCTTTCAATAGCTTCTAAGCCCGGTTTCCCTTGCAACTTCCCGAGAGACAGAGGTGAACTGTAAATTTCTGGTTTTATCGGTGAAATAAAATATATTATTTATAGTTATAGGATGATAACGCCTCGCACACCGCAAACCCTTGGAGCCGCAGCCGCACCGATCGGAAACGCTCACCAATCGACGGTTGAATGGTCGTAAATGCGTGGTCTAGCAAATGGTTGCTCTGCCTCGGAGCGCTCGGCAAAAGAAGGCCACGGAAGAGTGTAACGTTGAAGGTGGCATGTGGTGGCTTCAAGCTCATGTACAACTCAATTACCGTGGGCAATCGAACAGGCGCTAAAGCGTTTTGAGTACGCGTGTGCAATCGAATGGGCTTGACAGTAGTGGACTAAATCGCTGTAACGATTGCGCCGTTGTTTTAAATGGAGAAAAAGCACAGTGAGTGATACACGTACAGCTGGACTAGTTTTGCACCATAATGGCACCGATAGACCGCCGTGCTCTCTGGGCGAGGGTAAGGATATCGTCGCGATAGTGTACCTAAGCATAGTATTAATGACAATCAATGCATGGGCTACAGACTACGAACAGTATAAACCGATCGAAGACGCTTGGTGTTTGCCACGGCCAAAGTACTTGAGTACTTAATTCCAATTAATTGCCACTTTCACGGGGCTACAAAACGGTCACGAGAAAAGTGGCGCAAAAGCGTTCGCTTGCCAGGGGTAGTGGTTGCTTTATGTGTGTACCACAAATTGGAGCAATATCGTTTAAGGAACTTTTTCCTACCCTTGGAACGCATGGAAAATGCTTCACAAAAGGATGAAATAGCTTTCGCGTCGGGGTTTGGCACGTGAGCTGCTTTTACTGCTAAAGTATCTTCCCCTTTGGACACGACCCGGTAGGCGTGTTCGATGGTATAATAATCTTTACAATAATCGGACGGGGACTGGCTGCCGCAAGTTTTGATGAAGATGCTATAACGATCGATCCCGATATTGGATAGCGGGTTGTCTGTTGGATTATTGATTGCTGTTGAAATCGTGTCTGACGTTAACGGTGATTGCAAACGGGAAGTGTTATTGTACGGGTACAACAACGACGTGCTACACGTAGTTTGGATACGGTGGGAAAAGGAAGGTTTGCATCGAAATAGGTTTTGAGAAATGTTTTAATGTTTCGAACATTTCAATTACGGTTAAGAGATCGTAAATGATTTATTTTTAAGTTTGAATAGGTTAGGGATATATTATCATTTTGAAATACCAAACCGCAATGAAAGTATCGATTTTATTTTGAAGTAGTATAGTGAAAATATGTTCAATGTTTTGATTAGCATATTTAAGCAAACTATATTGTTTCGTTTGGTTTTTTTAGTTAAAACATTATGCTTTTAGAGCGCAAACATTTATGCCAAATTAACTACAAGCTTTTGGTTTTATAATACTTAAAATTGCGAAATTAATATAGCAAGCAGCTGGAAGCATAATTTGTCTAAGAATTTAGATGATATTTTGTGAACTGTCGTTTAAAACCCTTTTAGGCAGTTTTCTGCTATGTTCTAATTATAACAACTTAATTTGCATAGAATATCAAAATTTGTCACAGTATCAGAGGAAGTTTTCAAGTTAAGAAGCTCAAGTCTGTACAAATCATTCTGATATTATTGTTCAGATGAGAGTTTCTTCCATTTATATTAAAGAACAGTCCTTACTGTAAAATCAAGATATTTTCGAAAACAAATTGAGAACAATCTCTGGGAAACTTTAGTTTTGTGCATTACTTTGTTCAAAAATTATCTGAAATGTGTTCAGTTTATCACAAATCTGTAATATTTATTAATTTTCAAAAAATCGTAACAATCGCATCTAGATGTCTTTCCTACGTCATCATTATATTGTAGAAAAATACAATCTAATATGATTATTCATTAAGTTGTAAATTAAATCTATATAATTTTATATATCCTTCATTTAACGACTCCTAGAGCGGTGCGGTCCTGCACACCGACCTGAATTCCTTTAGCTCAAACATATTTTTATCGCATGATTCATTGTGGCGTGCAATCTTCTGATCATATTTTTTTTAAACCGACACGAAAACACAAAATACATGCTCATATGCTTCCTCCAATCGCGTTTCAAAAACCAAAAACGGAAACAAAGTTGTGCATCACAAATCAGATTGTCCACTTCCGTTGGCCGTCGGGTATGCGTGCGGCCGATTCAGCGCGTAGCGGATGACACGAATCAAACAAGCTTCCGAGACGCAACGCCAACCTTCTAATCATCTTCCTTTGGATTGGATCCAAAGCGACAACCGATGAGAAAAAGGCAACCGATTTCATTCATGCGACGAATGGCCTGACCATAGCATGTTTCTAGCTTTTAGCTCGCATGTCTCTAGACCTTTGTTGAAAGTAAACCCAAGAATGTACGATCAAAAGATAGGCAAGATAAGAAGAAACAAACACTTCAAAGCTGACCAAATTGGTGATTCTCAGTTGACGCGTGTTAGGTCGGCAACTGGCTTGAAGGTAGGTTTTATTTTAAGGTATCCTCCTGGTTATTTGCGATTTCATCGTCATCGCTTGGGCGTGTGTGAATGATTCCTGTGAAATTATACGCTTTCAGCGCCAATTGCCAGATGTATTCTATAGCCTTGACATGGATTTCTGAAATAGTGGGTGAAGTTCCACGCGCTTCCATCAGGATTTTGATGACGGCTTAATGAAGAAGGTGTGGTATTTCGTCATCCGAAACGTTGTGGGTGTACCTGTAGAAAACTGCAGGTGTATGATGGTTTGGACATGGCTGTACAGCAGTTTAGGAAATGGTCGAATTGTATGGCCCCATATTGAGCTAGGAAAACAAGGTATATTATGTTGTAAGGGGAGTTTAACTGCTCCGGAATTGGTTCTATTTTTTGTGTTTCTTGCTAACTAATAATGGGAAACTGTTGATATCTTTTCTCAGATACTTCATCTTAGCCGACGGACATTTTCTTTCTTCGCCGACAAGTACAATAAGCAGTAATAATCAACGAAACATAATTTCAGGCGATTTGGGTTAGTTGCCGTTGGAAGCCAAGTGCCGCTGCCATCGTTGAGAAAAATGACCACAGCTGTAATTGTCGGAGGTTTTGTTTTAATGCTATCATTTACTGTTGCCATAATTGCTACTGCCGTGCGTAAACTGTCCGCGTAAAATACCTTAAGGACGGCGCGCACACTCCTACATGCAGATATTACAGTCAAATTGCTTGCAGCACACAATTATAGCAGTGCCATTTTCTCCTGTAATGCTGTTCTTTCAACAACAACAAAAAAGTGACCGACTCGCCTGCAATCATCCAACCAGCAAACCAATCATCAACCGAGCCGTATGTCCAATCAACCGACGCGTTCAATGAGCGAATTTGCACTCCATGGCGGCATCTTGAAGCGTGTGTTTGTAGTCACTCCAAAGATGTCGGATGCTACAAGCCTACCGGGCTTTGTTTTTCGACAATTGCAGCAAAAAGCGCTCCAATAAAAAAAAAAAAACACGCCCAACGTACTACACGGAAGCTGAATCGGTTACGTTCCGCACTGTTTCTTTGATTTCGGGTGGGTTCTGTCGGCGATAATTTATCGCAAACTTACAAGCCAAACACTGCCGAAAATCTCTGGCCAAAATCTACCAACAAAATTATGCAAAACAACAACTTTACCCCACCGTTTCCTACATCCGCCGCTCTCTAACGAAGATCGAATGCTGGAACTCGAATGATGAGCGCTTGTTAGACTCCTTAGGCTCCGTACGAAGAGGTTCAGCAGCTAACAAGGGTCACCTCATCGGTTAATCTTTTAAGTAAAGAAGCTTGTACCGGGCCCGATAAGCGGGAAAAAGGTGCGCTCTACGGGTGTGCCCTCGTCGAGTGAGGTTTCCGTTTGTAGTTTTTCGGCCACCTCACATGCAGGGACATGCACCGAAAATATACGGTCCGAGTCGCGTTTTGAGATGACGCAAAGGTGCAAAACGATCAACAAGAGATGTCAGCTTAATTGGCTCGCCCTGGTTGGCCATGCCCGGCATGAATGAAAAGCTGCCTCAGAAAATGCGAACGACTTCGGTAAGATTGGAATTTGTCAACATGGACTCGATTTATGCTCGCTGGCGCTTCCTCTCCTTCGTTCGGTGCCTTCCCTTTTCAATCGCTGGCGCTCTGATGACCGAGAGAAAGTGTGGACATAAATATGTCAAACGGTTTTTCGATGTTGAATCATTGTTTTTTCGTTTCCTTTTTTTTTTGGTCTACATCACATTCACGTCTAATTGAAAGGACACCTACAAGGCGAGCCATCCCCGGGGGTTTATCGAGTGTTATCAGCGAGTGGCACAGCAAGGAATGAGTCAGCAAATGGAGATAGTAGAGAACCGTTTGATTGCTTTGTTGTCTTCTATCCAGTCGAATCACCCAGCGTATTAAACTGGTTTGTCCAGTTTTTAGTATGGTATGTTTACATCATTTAAAAAAACAACCTTTCTTTTCTCTCGGATCAATCGGTGGATGATTAATACCGATTTAATAAATGTGTCTCCCGGCAGATATTGAATTAATTTTTATTGGAATCTGCTCACCGGTATTTTGGAAACCGTAAACCAAAGAATACCTTTTACGATCGGAGCTTTCGTTCACCGAACGCAACGAAACCTCAACACACACACACACGAAAAAGTGTCCTGAGGCGAGATGTATTGGTCTGCACTGGACTGAAGAGCGAGGGTCAACATGAAGCTTAACGTTTGTACGATCGATCGAACGACTGTCTACCGTGGTACCGCGGTGATGGTGTCTGAATCCTCGGGGCAAATGGGATCGTGTTGCGTGCGTTTCATTTGTCGCCAGGGAATGGCCAAGCGATGGGTGAAGCGTTTCCGAATGAAACAATAATTAATACTAATAGCGTTGTTTCACCTCCTGCGATCCAAAAGGTGAGGTTTATCTTGTTGGCTACCAATTTATGATTGCTGCAAGGTACAAGGTACAGTCCTAACGTATTTTTTTTTGTCGAATGACGAGCATTGGAAACAAACCATCGTTAAGCAAGATCTGCTGCGGCAATCGTGATACGATTACATCCGCGGGATAAATATCGTTCGAGCAGGACGCACGCACAAAACAATCAACACAGCTACCGGGCTTTGGAAGATGTTTGTAGGCGAGCTTTAAGCTTATTTTTCGGCTCATAACTTGCAGCTTAGATTTCGTTAGAAATCGTAAACTGCCTCGCTGGTTGCTTACTCCAAGTGGTGGCTTGTTTATTAGTTTTCCAATTAAATTCCTAATAATGGTTTGAGATAAGACGTTCGTTTATAAGATTTGGCACAAAAGTCTATGCCTATTGTCAATAAATACAAGTTCATTTGTGTAAATTGCATAGAGATATGACGATCGTTAAAATCAATCGTAAATTTCAATGTAATCATACAAAGAAATCGAACATCCATAATGAGAAGCAAGTTTCAAATCTCATTAATTTTATATTTATTATTTTGAAAGAAATCCTTTAAGCTGGATTTTGTGCTTAATCCTATTAATGGAAGTGAAAGTGTGTTTCTTTAAAACACGATTTAAAGGTACGGGTCATTTAAACTTACCAGCTAGTCGATCCTTCACGGCTTGATGTGCGAGTGCGGCAGGATGCAGTGGGGGCAGAGTCCAGGACAGTGGGTTGCATGGTCCCCGCTGGGGAGGCACTCGAAGAACATGACCGCCAGGGTACATTGGATAGCTGTAGAGCGCTCCTGCCGCGTAATGCAAGCTACTGGGTGAGCTGACCGTGATGTGATGTCCGTTCTTGAGGAGTCCCTCCGGACCGGTATCCTCCGAGTTTGCATCCTTGTCCTTCTGGTCACGATCGTACGATTTACCCAGTAACCGCGATATGCTGAAGGGCAGGTTTTCGTTCGGTGATCGTGTCGTCGGTTCAGTCGAATGTGTTTGATGATCACTGATTGGCGCCAAGGCAGAGAAAATGAGAATGGGAAGCAGTTGCTATAAATTCCACGTATAACAGCTTGAGCTTGAAAGCATCACGGGTTAATTCCGTGGAGACGCAAGCGACCACTTCATAAATTCAATCAATCCTTTCCGACTCCCGTATCGTAAAGAGGATTATTTTACAACCTGTTTTATTGGGACAGTACAGCTCATCCAGTATTTGGAGTGTGTTTTTGTAAATATGATGCATTTTTAATGACACAGTTTGGTTTACCTGAAATGGTACCTCTTTAAGAAATGTTTGCAACTCTTTTCGATCCCGCTTTACCACACGCCCTTTTTCCCAGCGTTTAGCCGTGGTTGGGCAAACGTTAATAATATATGAACTAACTCTATCTGATTCTCGAGGAAAAGGGGTTACGAAAAGTATATTCCCTTTTTCAAAGCGATCTTCTTAAATCATATCGCTATATTGGGAGCTTAAAGGAAGACGTTTGAAAATTATGGATCTATTCAAGTGAGGACCCGGAGCTACTGGACCGTGGTGTAATCGTTTTGGTAGAATAAATAATGATGCTTTACAGTAGAATGTTGTTGGTTACATTGGTTTGGATGATAGTGTTTTGACCCTGACCATTCCCACACGGTCTGTGGTTATTCTGTGGCAGAAGGCTTTGATAGTTTATGCAAGCAACTTATATCTTGTGGCATAAATTAAAGTCTAATTAATTTGTTAAATTCCACCGTGATCTATTACGGAGCGTGCTCGCAGAACGCAGATTGATGTAAGAATAAATTGGCACAACGCTTGAAATGATAGCATAAGAAAAAACAACGACAACAGGCAAAAGAGGGCCAAAACTCCCAAAAATGAGCTTCGTCTATTCGGCAGAAATGAACCACCGCACTAGGCGCCGTTTAGAGATCTTAATTAAATCCGATAAGCTTGATGCGTACCACTTGTTTGCATAAGTGCTGACATAGTGGATTGTAAAAAAGAAGTTTTCCATAAAAAACGCATTGGAGAAAGGCCTCACATTCCAACAAAAGCCTCTCATTGTTAATCATTGCGAAAATAGTTGGTAATTAGAGAAAAATATGCTAAATTGTTGCGCTATAAATACGCGAAACTTGCATACAAATGTAACTTTTCGTAGGCACTATCGCTGATAGGGAAGGATGGCAAAGTTAACTATCTTTGCAAGATTATTCAATTTGTTACCCATTTGGCAAAACTTTCATCATTGTCATTATGCGCATATTCATGGACATTTAGGCGGAATAGCTAACTAATGGGTGCATTAGTTGTGGTCTTCAGTTTTTGCAATCAAAATCCTTCAAACTAAGAGGCACAGTTAAAAAAGACATTTAAATTGAAGTGTTTTGGAATATAATTAGTAGGGATTTTGTCAATTTTAGAAGGAAACGAGAAACAATTTTGAGAATCAACATCAATATAAAACGAGGTTACTTTCTTTAACTTTTCATACAGCACCATCAGAAGTGGGTTCATGGATTTGATAAGAGGTTGAGTAATTATATTTGTTTAGAAATTAATTCCTATATTTTTTCTTTCTTATGATTCAATCCATTTCAATTGATTCTTTGGCTATTTCGGGCTGTTTTTAGTTGTAAATTTTTAGCTGATGTTTCCGCAATACTTTGTTTACATACCTAGCAATGTCCGACTCTTCATAACAGGACCCATTTCCATCGCCATCAAGATCAATATCTTCCGATCCACTGTTGTAGGATACGCGTGATTGACAGTCCGAGTCAGCATCCACATTAATCTCTTGGTCAAGATCCTGATCTTCGTCCTCGTGCGGAGACGACATTATCACTAGTGGCGGAATTTTGGAAGTATTGTGTATATTCCGTACAGCACAATGGTTTACACTCGACACGTTGATAGTGCTGTTTACACTTTGATACAATGTGTCACCAAATCTCTGATGGTTCAATTCGGGAGCCCAAACCTCAACACTCTCATAAAACTTTGTTCTTCTTGCTTCACTCGCATTCAACACATCACAAATTGCTGGCTTACTTATCTGTGACGCATCTCAAACTACACATGTCATTACACCGATGTTTGATTATTAATTAATTATCTTTTTTCATAGCACAGTTTACTCAAGTCGGCTTGCTCTGAGTGTCGATTTCATCGAATGTAACAGAAACCCACGTTTTGTCACTACTCACTGAAAGTTGTTTAATTGCTACTGACACTGCATCACAATCGCCAATGGGCAAAATCACTGACATGGGATGGAAAAAAGCACTCAGCCCTTATTTTGCAATTCACTCACTTGCTTTCCTCTTGTCGAAGCGCTACAAACGCGTGATTGCGTGTTTCCACCTAAAAGTCGTCCAACGTTCGTGATGCGAGTCAAAACAATACGAACTGGTCACGCGCTACAGAAAAACACTTTCGTCCACAACCGTTGTTCTAAGCGTTTTGTGCATCAGTGGAATAAAGAAAGACCCTCAACCGTCAAACCCGACTGGATGACACGCCCACATAAGATTTAACAAGTATATAGGCATTTATATACAGGGAGAGTATACAGTGGTGCTGACGCTAAGGCATATGGCAGTAATGTTTGTTTTTTGTCTGATTAACTCACCCCTAGAAGAGACAGTGGTGAAGATACAACATCGTACGTAGTGATGCATTCGGCTTTCAGGTTTTTTTTTTCTGGCCATTCTTTACTATTTGAACTGTTATTAAGATAATATCGTATCGCAATACGGCCTTACCTGACCGTTCTTCCCGAAATAGAAAAAAGATGTGTCAAAAGGATAAACATTGTTTGCTACAAAAGATCCTCATGGACATGCGTATCCTTACTGGAACTTACTTACTTCTGGAACAGTTGCTTACAAAAGAATGGTCTTATCATGTTCAACTAAGAAATTTTGTAGGCCCTCACAGAAGTATGGAAAAATTTCAAAGGGTGTTTAGAGAAGTCTTGTATGACAACTTGACAATACAACAACAACGTTAACGAATAAATAACCTACGTAAATGAACGTGTACTTATACTCCTTTTATTTCAATAATAATTTAATAAGTATAATAAATGTTATTAGAATTTGTTTAGCTGTTAATGAAGTTAATGTAGTTAATGAAAATATAGACTTTAGTCATCGAAATGATTGTTTGATAACGTGTTAACGCAGGAAAATGGTGCAAATGACATGTTCATTATTACATACTTTTGCTATTATGTACAAAAAACAAAAATTGAAAAAGAAAACCTAGTATTTTTTTATGGTTCTCAGCTTTCGTACATTTAAGTTTACTTTCAAATTATTGAAGCGCTTCAACAAACACTTATATAATATACCTTATTATAACTTGTTTTAACTATTGAAAACACTTGTTCAGTCATAGCAAATTACCTTATTCAATTGCAAGGGAAAACGCCTTTGGATATAGCGAGTGTAAAATTTACGTGCTACCAACACAATTTCCTAGCGTATAT